>JAJMKR010000009.1:0-299154 GCA_030563945.1 Geotrichum australiense | reverse complement strand
CTCTCTATCAAGCGCTTTTAAGTGATCACGTAGCATGGATTTCTTGACTCTTCTCGATGGGTTGTCGTCGTTATTGCTTACCAGTTTGTACCACTCAGCTCTGTTCGAAGTCAAGAATTCCCTGTATTGCGCTTTCCAATTAGTATCAAGGGTTTCGAGGGCTTTCTTCTTTACTCTCGCGTACTCAGCTTCCACCTCTTCATGGTATTGTTTCTGAAATAGTTTTGACAACCTAGCATGCCATCACTATTAGATTACATCAGAAACACATTTCAATAAGTCAACGCTGCTGATAACAATTATGTCTACATTAATATTACAAGATTACATCAAATTCAACAGCCCTTTTTTGAAATTTAGCGGATTGTTGAAAATGGTTTATTTTGACCACTCTGCACTCTATTTTACTATGGAGGTTATACAAAAATCATTTTGAAAGATTCAAGCCAATTAAAGTCTGTTATTAACATGACTATAGCTAGTCTGATTTTGACTACTATCTAAAGGTTTGAAAACAATCTAAAGACCAAATTGTCAATATTAGTCAAACCGTTCAACAAACTGTTTCAACCACCTTGCACCATTGTTTACTATGTTAGCCCCCAAAAGGGTTTTTAAAAAAATTCATCAGTGGTACCGATCTTACTATTATGATTTATCAGATTATTCCATATAAAACAAATGGCATGTAAACTTTGGTGCAAGGTGGACAAAACAAATACTCTATAATATATTATAGACGGACTGATAGTTGAAAGTAGGATTTAATTTTTTTAAACAGGCTACAGCCAGTTTTAATCAAAAATCAAACGATTAAATTTATATTATTTGTTACATCTACAACACATGTGGATAGAAAAGCTACACACGGTTTGTGTTTTTGCATCTGCCCTAACGTGTTGGGTTCCTGGTATAGCATGCTCTTTCATATTCTTGATGACTCGTATAAACTTGCCATGAATTAATCAAAGCTCTTTGCATTTCTTCAACTTCCAAATACCGACCGATAATATTTTCTACAGATACAATTTTGTACATGTCCTCGCCTAGAAAGTATTCAGCAATACTCACTAGTGGACTCTGGATGGTTTATCTATTTGCAGATAGCAAGCTTCAGTTCATCTAGACATCTGCGTGCAAAGTATTTGAATGGAGTTTGACGGACTCAATGTTATCATTCAAAGCAAAACTCGTTCTGTGCGCCTGGTATTTTTCAATTAAACCCAATAAGCGAATCACGGCTCATTCCATAAAACCTAGCGCTTGGGAGTCAACCGATATTCATCACCCGCCTAATTAAATTTTAATAATACGAGTATTACAGTAAATGCTAGAGTTAAAAAAACCGAAATAAAACAACTATTCAGCCTACTTTTACCTATTGATATTGAATCCAGGGTCTCCTTTTAGAATTAATTCATTTTGTTTGTTGAACAAAATCCTACATTGATTGCACTCACATTAACATCTCAACTAAATCCAAATTATGACCTCTTATATATAAAACACGCAGCCATATACGTGACTATGACACTACATACATAATTAACCACCATCACTGTCAAACTCGTAAAACGCACGAATATGTATAAAATAAAACACCCTTAAATTACAATCTTCAAACTCCTCTTCTACTCAAATTTCTTCTCCTGAACAGAGCAGCAAAATCAGCAATCACTGCCCTCACCCTCTTGAAATCTCCAGACATCAACGCAGTTCCCACTCTTTCCACCAGTTTGTTCACTTCCGATTTTCCAACGCAGTCGTTCGGTAACTCACCAAGCGTATTTCCACACCATCCTACAGCGGTACCCGGATCGACCAACTGGAACATTTCAACAAGAAGTTTGGTAGCATCGTTCGTTGCATCTTTTGGGAAGTTCCAAAGTAGTCCCAATATCAAACGAGTTGTGAGCTGTTGACCTTGCGATTCAACAAGTGCAATGACCCGCTGACGGACAGAATCGGGGATGGTAGAATGTATCGTAGAAGGTGGATATTTAGACCCGTAGGCAAACAAGTCTTTCAGGAAATCGAGGGCTGAGACGATGGAATCAAATTCGTTCAATTGAAGTGAGATATATGCTGCTTCGATGGAAGGATTTAACGTTTCAGAATTAATAAATTGGAATGGTGCATACATAACAATATCGCCCATCAGCCTAAAAAAATCGTCAAACAAGTCAGGCTCATTTGCGGGAGTAATTGTCGATGCATATGTAAAAAAAGTTTGAATTTGTTCTTGAGCAAAAGACCAAATTGATTCCTTCATCCCAGGATTCACTTCATCAGTCATATATTGTTGGATAACAGAGCCTGTAACCCACAAATAACATCCAAAATGTGTTTTTCTAAACTCGGCAACCAACAGCTCGGCAATGGAAGGTAGCAATTTCAATAAATCAAGCCCACCTGCATACATAGAATTTTTGATGAACTTCGAACATCTTTCGGCAACATATGTTCCTTGGCCTTGCGAATTGAGTACCGTTCTTACCACTGGGAAAACTTCTTCGATAAACTGCGCTACCGGGTTCGCCACACTGTTGTCGTCTCCGTCATAATATACATTTCTCACAAAGATATTAAGCAGCTCCATCTCATCCGCAATATCTTTAAAGTTCTGCTCTGTCGCTGGGAGCTGTGACTTAGTCAGTAATCTTTCGCATATCGGTCTTCCAAAGTATCGTAGACTTTGTAGAATTGATGCAGGAGGCTGAGCTACAATAACATATGAAATTCCTTCAGTGACCTCGTAGTAAGAGTCCAAGTCCAACGTTCCTCTGACCTTTTCGTAAAACTGAGGCAACTCATCAAACATCTTGACCAATAAATGGCAACAATCTTGACACATATGCTTCATAGATCGAGCCGCAGCTCTCACAACTGATTTCGATGGGTATCCCAATCCATCAGTAATGTACTTCAGTTGGACATCCAAATATTGAGAATGTTTCGCAGTCCATTCAGTGTATCTCCCTAAAGTAAGCGTCACAGCGTATCTGATTTTTTCGTGATCAGGCAATTTTGGTACTAGTTCCATGAAACGAGGTAATACCTCATCCTCGTTCCTGCCCACTTCCCTAGCCATTGCACGCATCGAAAACAACGGTGCTTCAATTTCTTGCCATGGCACGGAGTTTCCAGCATTTTGCAATTCTAGTAATTGAATGACCTTTTGTAGTGCTATTCCTAAAGCACGAGATGAACCGACAACTGCACAACAATCTTTCAACACATCTCCCATTTCATGTCTAAATTCTTTGAATTTTTCTTCCTCTTCACGATCTCCGTTGAACAAATCGTTATCGTTCTGGCTTCCAGGGTATTTAAGATGCTCAATAATAACGTGCAGAAGGGTCAAATATATATCACCAAGTTCATTTCTTGCTTCGTCGTATTTATCGAGTACAATCATCTGCTGCAAAACATACCAAAAGTTGAACGTATACTTGACAACATCAAGATCCTCGTCATAAGCCGTACATTCAGCAATGGCTTCAACGAGACCTCTATATTGTTTTGGTTTTCTTGCAATCATCATGTGCCATGACTCTCCAGCTTCGGCAAATAAACGAGTGTAAGCCTGGAAGGCATCAGGATCATTTTTCGATTCGTTAATTTTTGGTCTCAACGCTATCACATTAGGGTACAAAGCATTGATAACGGCTTCTGAGTCTTCTAAATCTCTTGTATCTCTGACCATGGTACAGATACAATCAATAGCTGGTTCAAATGTCTCATTGTCGTTTAATCCCTGGAATATAAGAACGGCCAAAGGGGAGTTGAGAACCTTTGTAATTTCGATTTCTTTCAGCCAAGAGTTGAAACACTGAAACACTAGTGCTTTTGAGCTTGAAAATTGGTCCGACTGAACAAAATTTAGCAAAAGATCAAGAACGGTTTCAGCATTATCAACCAGCAACTCTTGAGCTCTAATTCGGTATTCTTCATCGGTAATAGGTAACTTTCTAGAGGAAGCAAACTCTTCAGGTAAAACTTTCAAAAACTCCAGGAGTGCTGGTGCAGTTTCTGGGCTAGATCCAAGAAGGGAAACAAGCTCTTGAAGAACATTTCGCCAGGCAAGAAACTGTAGAGCAAGATTGGCAAGGGCAACACAGAGCTGTGTGGTAATCACACGCTGTGAATTTCTGTGCTGAATTATGTGCTTAATTAGGGAGTCTTTGATCTCTGTTTGGGAACCGTCTGGAAGTTGGTAAAGATCATAAATAATCTGAGAAAAGTAGTTAGTTAACTGTTAAACGCATATGAAAATCAAATCAAAGGGCTTTCAAATAACGTACTTTGGTTCTGAGGGTCTGAGCGGCAAACATTTTAGCTGCCAACGGACTATTTTCTTCACTCAGGATATTATGAGTAACAGTCCAAGCTTCTGTCTGGGGATCCGATGATTAGTATGGTTAGACTTAACACTCAAGCAAGCAATGAGTGGTTCTATATGAGACACTCGAAACATGGCAAAAACGAAGCAGGAAAAGGCATATATCGTACAGATTTCTGAAAGTTCTCTAAGTAATGGTTTGCATCTTTCGTGATCTGGTCATTGCTGCCATTGGAGTACATTGTCTCCAAGACACGCAACACATTTTGCTCCGAAAAGTCTGCACTGTTCATGGTGTATAAGGAACTGAAAAATAATAATCTCAATTGCCAGTTCTTGGACTTTATAAGGCAATACTTTTGTATATTCTTTGCAAGTACTAAGACTAAGTTGAAGTTGATGAAAGGGAAAATAAAAACTGCAATTTGAATGCCCTTACCCGAGAAGCAAAGTAACTTACTACTGTAGAGAAATCGAGTATGAAGGATGGAAGATGGGTAATAGAGCTAAAATATCAAAACATAGGAAATCTACAAATAGATATAAATAAAGTTTTTGTACTAAGCCATAAGGTAAAAAATTATTCTTTAGACTCTTGAGTCTTCACATTCAGCTACGATGTCTCGTTCAGTTTCCACAAGCCCGTATTAAACACATCTTCATTGTTTAAGGACTCAAGTACCAGAATATTACAGTGTCATGATCATTTGAAGCCGTCGGGCTTTTTTAATATCAAGTCCAAGTTTTTAACTATCCTGCCCTAAAGCCGGTGAATATACAATAGCATCGTATCAACGGATTATCTACTGTTTCGTCAATTACGAAATGGGCAATTGTATCATTGAGTCCAAATAGGTGCATACTTGCTCTTACAAGCTGTGGACAGATGTGTAAAGCAAAACTTTCCCAAAACTCCTAACTACGTAATTCATAATAGTACAAAGTTTAATAGCGTTCTTTAATACAGTGGTATCAACATGAAAAACTAATCGGATAAATTTGTTATGAAGTCGTTGTTAGCTTTGTCTGTGAGAAGGTTGTAAATTCACTGTATTATAGCATGTATTTGCTGCAGAGGCTCATACTGTCCAGTAAGCACATACCACTGAAAATCCTCATATTGTTTATCTAACAGTTACATTATCTGGATATATGAATGGGTATATGGTATGAATGGGTTTAAATATCTTTTCATGTCACTATTGTTCTAACCAGATATCCCCAAAGATCAATCCGTACTTTCCATAGTTCAACATTGAATATTATTAGAAGAAATGTCTTTGTATAGTAAACCTTTGGTATCATGCAAACTTTTTTGTAAAACTAGCTATCTTCATCACAATTCCAGTGAAAAGATCATATCGTCGTCCTGAACCACAATTATTGTCTCACTTGACGAGTCAGATTCAAGAATAGGGAACTTTTTGTTGGTCATCATTTCGAGATATTTTTGGACCAACGGTGCAAGCTGTCTTTTATTTCGGTTAGCTGCTATCAGACTGATATTGTGTTTTCTTGTTCCTGGTATTACGAATTTATGAATATATTGACAATATATAGTTGTGGTAGGTCTGTGTTTAGTTGATACGCTTTTTTGATGTTATCTGGCTTTTCATAAAAATCCAACTGGCCTGATTTCGATAGTCTCAAGATCATAAAGTCGGCTGCTTCCGGATTACGTTGACAGGCTTAAAGTATTCAGCGATAGGTCATAGAAAGCAATCCAAATAATATGACTGAAACACTGCAAAAGAAATGTCGTGTACATCTCGAGGAACACAGTATACTTATATTATATAGCTGTGTATAGTTTAACAATCTGATTTCATTCGATTTTCAATTGGTTTATATGAATATACTAGTATTGTTTATATGGTACCACTAGCAGTTGCTACGGGACGAATAACAAGGATTTGATAAGTTTTCATATCTTAACATGCCACTGGATTATTGACTGTAACACTAGACTGAATATTGATGAAACAAGCCTTTTACACATAAAATCCTGCGACAAGCA
Source organism: Geotrichum australiense (assembly GCA_030563945.1). NCBI lineage: Eukaryota > Fungi > Ascomycota > Dipodascomycetes > Dipodascales > Dipodascaceae > Geotrichum > Geotrichum australiense. The sequence continues at coordinate 292,795 of JAJMKR010000009.1, read as the reverse complement.
CCAAACCACATAGTGCAATGAATCATTTTGTTAATCTACTGGGTATTGATATCAACACAAGTAAACAGATTAATTTTAAGATAAACAAATAAATAAAACCAACAGTATAAACAAACAAATAGAAATTAAATAAAACCAACAGTATAAACAAATAAATAGAAACAATATATAACACTGATATATATCAACGAAAATAGTAACAAAGTCAAGACAGTCACAGTAATCTGACACGGATTACAACCATTCATATAAAGCACATTCCCGCAACCTTTCACAATAAACGCCAGATTTCCTTTAGCAGTTCTGATTTTTAACTAATGGTCTATGCCTTCACATATAGACTTTGCTCATGCAATCCCTAAGATTATTTTTCCTCCCAGAGTTTTCCAAGCTCTCACAAATAATGCTCCGCTCACAGCTCGAGCGTAAACACCATAACCTCACCATCTTCATCGTCACAAGTCCCCCCGGCTCCCCCAATTTTAACCACCGTTGTAGCATTATCTTGCTTGCGGTACGGTGATGGTGGAAGGTATCGTGGAGGCACTAATTTTCTGAACATTATTTGTATTGTCAAAAGAAAAGGTTTAATAACAGTGATCGAAGATTTCAGGTACACTTTTTTTTCAGGTACACCCCTATACGGTAGAATTGTGAAAAAATACTGAGTGCTTCTAGCTAGGTTTTTTGATCTGTGAAATTTGTATGGATAATTAACGTGCTATGATGCTGGCCGAGCGGCTGTTTTTATACCTGTCTTGCTACTTATAGGAGTAAATATGGAAAGTATAACCTTGGTGGTTTGAATGTTGTAGCCAAAATTCCTACAATTTATTTTATATCGACAGCAGGTTGTATAACCTCCAACTAAAGTTACACAGTCAAGTGCTATCGCGCAATTCTTTGTTAGTCAAGTCGAATAACTGCAATGTTGTAAAAAGGTGGTTATGTTTCCACTTCTTGCTTCGTTTGTTCTACCAATAAAATTACCTTATATCCAGTTGATTATGTATAGTGAATTGAGGAAACATCCTTCTTCATGACATTTCGACTCTAGTTAACTCAGCTTAATTCCACTGTTTGATTCAGCCAAAATAAGCCAAAGTCAAATCAGACTCAAATAGATTGGACTGTCACAGCCCATTTTAGATTTCATCGATATCGATATCCAAGTCCAGATTATTCGAATCCCATATCGCAACTTGTTTGTTTTCGTTTTCCTTGGCAGCTTCAATATAAAGCTTTTCATCACTAGCACTTGTTGGTCTACTGCTGGAATCGACATATGCAATATCATCATTATCATTAGATTCATCGTCGTCATCGTCATCATCATCAGCTGCACTACGCTGCAATATCTGCTCAAGTCTATCGCCTCCTATAGTTGCTTTTCTTCTTCGATAAAACAACAAGTACGCAGCATTGGTTACAGATTCCTCAGGCTCAGTAGGTGTAACCCTTGAATCATCAAAATAATACCACTTTCCATCTTTCCAGTTCTTTGCGTAAGCAGTATAATGACCACCCCCGAGTCCTCCAAAATGATTATCAACAGCAACAAGATCATAAATCTCGTCTCCCTTTTGTATATTCGATCCCATGTATGTTGACATATCAAGCCCTTCAATTGGGAATCTTACCAAATCATCTATCTTGTCATTGAGCCCCCTGTAGCTGGAAAATCTTTTTAAATGAATTGTCAGAATATCAGGAAGCTTCCATAATTCAAGCTTTTTAGATGCGTTGCGTAGCTCGCCGCAATGTGGGCAATTCCACAAATCAGACTCTCCTAAAGTTTCAGAATGTGAAAACTTATCTAGACAGTCTGTTAATGAAATTCCATAGTTCTTGACATCTTGTCTCTTCTGACGAGCAGCATCGTCAATTATCTTTTCATAATTTTTAGGGTTGATAGCCTCTACTATTGATTCGTCAACACGGCAAATTATAATATCGTTAGGCATAAGATGACTGGGGTTGACCTCGTCATATGGCGGTGGTGAAACATCGAAAGTACCGAGGTTTTCCACATCGGGCCTTTCATTGTCATCAGATGAATACAAATCATCACGAGGAGTTGTGTCCAGAGTATCAACAGTTAGATTTTCATTTCCTAGCTGGAAATCGGAGTTTTCTTGAGTTGGATTATCAAAAGGTCTTTGTAAAACTTCTTCAATATCTTCACCTATATCAACTTCCATACCAGCTCCATTTATATCCTTGACTTCAGACTTCCTATTAGAAGTGTCAAATTTTTCGATCTGGGAGTCCATATCAACATCAACGCATTCACTGTCTTCAATCTTAGAATTCGTCGCAACATCGAATTTCTCTTCTGCTTCACTTACATTCGAACTGACATCATTATTAATACTGTTCTCTTTTCCACGAACAACACTGCATTTTAAAATATCGTCATCAGTCTGATCGTTATCAATATTTTCATCAAACTTATTGTCATTTTCATAGCTGGATATAGCGTCTGTCAAGAGTATCACTTTGGACTTGGAAATGTTCCAATCAGTGGCAGGTAGTTCCTGATCATTTGCACTATACTTTGATAACTCTAATGAGATATCCATTAATTCATCAGTAGCCAGTTGTCTCAGCTTTTCCTCGACTTTTTCTTTGATCAGGGCAACACTCTTCATTTCCTCAGCAGACACAGTTATGTAAACAGGGAGCCCTACCATGTTGAGACCGAAACTATCAGGGTAACTATGTTCAAAGTAGACAGGGATAGTGTAGACATCATTCTCCTTTTCTAATTCATAAACAACAATATCATCCTCTCCTAGCTCTAACACTGAGTCAAACTTATTGATATTTCGGTAAAATGTGCCTTGATAAGTTTCTGAGTATTTTAACTTAGTAGGATCCACCCCCACATTTTTCTCCAAATAAGTATTCAAATCTTTTCTAGAAGCCGAACTGCTCAATTCAAAATCTAGGACCTTTACTTTCCCTTCCAAAGGAACAACCGTTAAAACTTTGTGCCAAACATCCCCAGAAGGTAGGGGAAGAGTAAGGTCCATAAACGGGTCAAAAGTAATACTTTTCATGTCACAAACTGGACACACCAATGTTGATTTGTATAAACCTCCAAATAGGTCAAAAACAACAGAATCATTTCGCAACTTATGTACAGACCAACTTTGTTCAGCTAGCTGTTCGACGGTATCATTGGTAACATTTCCACGATCTTTGAGTTCGGGTTTCTCGGTAACGGGCTTGTTTAATACTCTATTCAAATCTTCGTGTAAAGCATCTAGCAGAAACGCAATAAACTCTTGTGAATCTTGCTGTTGATAACCCGAAAATGAATGATTGAACTGTCCAACAGTACTTTTAAATTTGCGTGGCGTGTACACTTCTGATGTAAGATCCCGATACAGTTGAGTAAGTAAATCAGCGTAGGATTTTGCTACTTCACCGCCATATCCTATGGGGTTTTTCGTGTTAAGCTCTTTTCTATAGTACCCACCTAAATTTTTAGATTTGTTAGAGTCGTTCATTAAAACAAGCACTTTAAGTATTGTGATCCCATTACTTACTTAAAAAATACTGTGTTAATTCTGGAATATGAGCCAGGCACTGTAAAGCTGAATTCATATAACATGTGTTTCCCAGGTTGGACAGCCCTTTCCTGCCTTCGACGCTTTCAATACCGACTAAAATATTGGAATCCTTTTGAATCTCTGATTCTTCAAGAGGGACGTCATCATTGTAGTCCAGAACCTCGCCATTAAGTCTGAAAACCAGTCGTGACCGACTAATCACAAATTTATGCTCAACAGTTCGAACAACATCACCCCAAGTGTCACTTTTTGTAAAAGCCAGTAGCTTTTCAAAGTTATCTGCCTCAAAGTACAATTCATAAAGGTCCAAATCAGGCTCAAGGCTGCCATCACTGTTGGTATAAATTCTTCTCGGAAGTTCGTAAAGCTCTTGTTGGGGATACCACTCACATAGACATCTCCATGATCCTGCAGAAACAATCTGATATTGAGCGTTCCTCAGCAGACGGCCTGTTTCAGGCTCGACTATATCTTTGTTACCAAAAAGTTTGTAAAGATCGGGAGTTTCTGGGTCCTCATTGAATGCATCGAAAAAAGTTTTTGAAACTAAATACCATGTGTCCCCATGCCTATAAGGAATCCGTGAAGTGCTAGCAATAATTTCTCTCTTATCCGGTTGCTTGATTTCTTCTTCGACATCACTGTCTTCAGCGTCATCCTCGTCAGCAATCTCTTCGCTCACTGTGACTAAAGGTTCTATATCCACGTCATCCTCAAAATCAAGATCTTTCACCTCAATTGGTGAATCATCACGGGAATCCTTCTCATCATGCTTGGTGACGATGATCTTAGATGTCACTGGCGCATCATCTGCATCATCGGTTTTGGGTGAATCCTGAGCAATTGGAGAAGAGTTTGCAAGAGTGGCAAATGGTGCTTCCTCTTGTATTTTGACAGTGCCTTCTGCGTCGTAGTCGTCAAGTTCGTCATCGTTGTCTTCGCCTCTTTTGGATGCAGTCAGAAATTTGCTTTCATGCTCGTTTGGCAGCTGCTGTTTGAACCCATTCGAAGAAATGCTATCCGGACGAGGAGAAAAGTCCATTTCAGAAACGGATCTCTTGTTACCAGAGGTTGACTCAAAATCTTCCATTTTCTAGCTGAACATAAAATAGAATGGTATATATTTCGGTTGGTGATGGGCCAGAAACTAGGTGATCAGGAGTTTTTTATTTTTATATTATGTAGCATTTGCACAATTTTCTAATTAGCATTGTACCACACGTAATCACTGTAACAGAAAAAAATATTATCTCCAACATTCTACTCATTAAAACTCCCAGTGTGTACTGTACGCGCAATACTTAAATTTGAACCAGTAAATTTATATTATTATAGTTTTTGTAACAAAAACCAAATGGGCACTTGCTGCAACTGTATCCAATTTGGTCCTATATATCCACGCTATTTGCAACATGTATTAACAATCGTTTTTGTAAGTTGCCTATAACATATGCTAGAATATCTTGTTGCTGTTATTCTCACCATTGTAAATTTAGTATACAGTTATTTGGTTTTTGTCGAAGCTTCAGAAAAGTCATGCTATATGCACTTTAAGCTATAGGCATTAGGTCTATTTAATTCATTCGAATGCTGAATTCCACATGCTTCACGAATTGAATAACAGCAGATATGCTAAAGGAAAGCCCCTAGAATAACTGCGCTAACATACGTAGATTTACTAGCAGAACCAGTAGATTAAGCGGTTGTCAGTTACGTTGTTTAGTGCAGCTAGTACTGACAATAGACGCGAGCTAGGTTGTGGCCAAAATACAATATTAACCAAGCTCTATAGTCTAAGCAGTATGTTTTGCTTCATAAAGCCCCCGGAATTCCCACCGAAATATCCATAGTGCTTAGCACAAAAAGTTCAAAAACTTTCAACGAGAGTCATGAATCGGCCATTCAGCGGTCACTTTTGTACCTGATATCCAGGTCCTTTGCTACTCAGGCTATATATGTAACAAGTCGGAAACAACAAGTCTCAGTTACCAGTCTATCTGCAAAAAAGGCTCTTGTCAGTACCACTGCACAAAAAATGCTGAGCCCGCATTTTTTTCCATATCTTAGAGTACCCCGCAATACATGTGATTTCCCCAGATTTCATTCAACGGGTCTATATAAACAGACGATAATTCCTATACCAACTCACCATATAACTTATCATTTCCGTCAAGTCTTTGATAATGTCTAAAATTGCTGCCAAACCATTAAGATCTCTCTGTATCGCAAATAGAGGTGAGATCGTCCACAGAATCGCCTCAACGGCCTCCCGAATGGGCATCGACACCACGACGGTCTACACTCAACCTGATTCTCTTCTACCTTCGGCAACTTCAGCCTTTCAGAACTTGTCGCTAGGAACGGAAACAACTGGATATATTGATATCGAAAAAGTTGTCAAAACGGCCAAGAACGCAGGGTGCGATTCTATCCATCCTGGATATGGATTTCTGTCAGAAAATGCTCAATTTGCAAAGCGTGTCAGAGAGGAAGGACTCATCTTTGTTGGTCCGCCCCAAGAGGCAATTGAAGCCATGGGCGCCAAGTCTAGGTCTAAAGAAATCATGCTGGCCGCCAACGTCCCTTGTGTTCCTGGTTATCATGGTACAAACCAAAGTCCCGAATTCCTTGCCCAAGAAGCTGAGAAGATCGGATATCCTATTTTGATTAAAGCTATCCTTGGTGGTGGTGGTAAAGGTATGAGAATTGTCAAGAATGCTGAAGAGTTTCAAGAACAGTTGAAGTCCGCAAAATCTGAAGCCAAAAGTTCGTTTGGTGATGAAAATGTTTTGATCGAAAAGTACATCACAACCCCTCGACATATCGAAGTACAAGTTTTTGCTGATAAGTTTGGTAATGTTGTTGCTCTTGGTGAAAGAGACTGTTCTGTTCAGAGAAGGCATCAGAAGGTCCTCGAGGAGTCGCCTGCCCCCGGTCTTGACCAACAAACAAGGGAAAGTCTTTGGGAAAAGGCGAGACTGGCAGCCAAGGCTGTTGGGTATGAAGGAGCGGGAACTGTTGAGTTTATTTTTGACAACGATAGCGGTGAATTCTATTTCATGGAAATGAACACACGTCTCCAAGTCGAACACCCTGTTACTGAAGCTGTTACTAATACAGATCTTGTGGAATGGCAATTGCTCATTGCTGCTGGTTTCCCTTTGCCTAAAACTCAAGAAGAAATCAATATTACAGGCCATGCTTTTGAAGCTAGAATCTACTGTGAAGATCCATTCAAAGAGTTTCTTCCTTCTTCAGGAGAAATTTTACACATGCAAAAGCCTACCACTGACAACCCCCGGTTAGATCTGTCATTCAAAGAGAGATCCACTGTTTCATCGCTATACGACCCAATGATTGGAAAGCTTATTGTAAAAGGTAAAGACCGTGATGAGGCTCTACGAAAGCTGAGAATAGCCCTCAGAGAATTTGAGATTGTCGGTCCTGTTACAAATATTGAGTTCATTAAGCGTATCCTTGAAAATGAAGATTTTGCTGGTAACGAACCAACCGGACTTGAAACCGGGTTTATCCCCAAAAACAAAGAGGAACTTATGAAACCGTTCCAAGTCGACGCCAAAGTCTACGCCCAAGCTGCCCTTGCTCAAATTGCAGGACCCGTATCTAACTTTGATGCATTTGGAAAGTTTGGAAACGGATGGAGTTACACACAGGTTCGCGATATCCAATTCTACGATGCAGCTTCAGAAAAGAACGTTACTGTGACAGCAATCCAAACTGGGCCTTTATCTTACACAGTCTCTGTTGACGGCCAGGCTCCCATAAAGGTCCAGCAAGCCCAGTATAACCCGGAAACCAAAAAGCTGTACGTCGAATTCTCAGACAGTCAATACGTGAATACAGTACTTTACACACCCGAAGACGCGCACGTATTCCATAACGGTATCCACTACACATTGCCACAGCCCAAGCCCGAGTGGCTGACCCAAGCCCTGGGTATCAAGGAGATCAAGAACTCTGTTGTGGCGCCTATGCCTTGCAAGATCATGAGGCTGGGCAGAGGCATTGAGGTTGGACAGAAGGTTGAGAAGAATCAAGAGCTGATGATTATTGAGTCGATGAAAATGGAAACGTCTATTCGGGCTCCTATGGACGGTGTCATTAAAAAGATCTCGCATGGTGAAGGTGAGATTGTCAAGCAGGGAACGGTCTTGGTCGAATTTGAGGAAGGAGAGTAAACGAAGTTGGGCTAGAATATAATGAAATAAATTGTACAAAATATATCATCATTTCTGAGAGTGATAACCGTCCGTCAGAGTGTAAATTGTCGTTCTAGTCTTGATACGTGCCTCCTTAGATGACTAAAACACACAAGCTTTGGACTATAATGAGATAATACGGTTTAGAATGTCAATTGTCATCTAGAACAGATCAATGACTCCCAATAACTGTAAACCAACGTAAAACATTCTTACAAAAATCACAGGTCCAACTTCACGAACTTTGTCGAACTAGTTGGTCTGAAGAGGTGGATTTTATAGACGTCTGCGCACGCACCCTTTAAGACATGTGAAATGATTGAAATCCAATCTAAAAGTTGCGTAAATAGTTAATATTGAACACATAGAATTCATTCATCATTACATGGATGTCTTATCTGTGGATACATGAATTAAACGTTTTATAATTTACAGTACAGATGTGCACGTATTCTCAATATTAAACTGAATGGTATACGAAAACATCTTCGATTACAAAAGGCTTCGTAAAAAGCGGTAATTCATACACAAAATTAAACCCAATTTGAACATACTATGGATACAATATTATTATACAGGTCATATAGACGTCCTAGTACTCACGCGTTAGTAAATTGCAACTCCCAAACAAACACTCCAAATCAAGATATAGGATAAATTCTAATTGTCAGCACCACGCCTGGTCAGAGGCTAAATATCATCAACGCCACGTATATCGGGCACAGGAGACCGTCGTGAGTAGTGGAAAATCATCATTTAACTTAAAACCCATATATCAAATTTGGAAATCCGTAGAGAAAAGGTTATAGAGAAACATACCTTGAAAATGGTGACCTTGTATTTTTGATCCAGCAAAAAATATTGAATCGTCTAGTTGGTTCGTTAGTAAAGAGTATTAAAAGCAATCAGGCTTGAAGACTTATGGTTCAGAATGGCATGAATGGTATTAAATGTTTTTTTTTCGTCATCAGGAAACCTGAATTGGACTCGTCATCAAAGAAATCATCACAACAATTCGTCTTCAAGCTTATAACTAAAATCAATAATAACATACCATTGAACTTAGAGTATATCAGTCATGAAATTGCTCAGACTTAAGAGCTTAAGCTGCAGAAAACTGGTTAGACCATTGTTCTGTACAGAACATTTTGAATCGTAAAATGAAAAATTGAATTGACGAAGCATCAGGTAATTCTTTAGTGTATGCAGCTTGTTTATCACCATATTGTGTATCTGCCGGTAATTCCAATAAATTCTCATCATATAAAGCAGTCGTCAATCCAAATTCTCTTCATGTAGAGAATGATCCATACCTTCAATTAAGTGAGTAGCAAATCCTGTAATTTATCAGTTAGTAACTATTTCTAGCCAAGAGGTCAATGATATCCAAACTATTGTTTTTCAGAAATCTTATATAAAATCACATAAATTCATAAACTCTAGTTTGAAATGAAAGTTGGATCATCATTAACAGTTCGGATATTTATCAGCAACTGAAGAACACTTACATTTTGGTAGAATGATTACTGAATTATTGGCACATATTGTATACCCTCAATAACAATAAATAAAGGTAAGGAGAGAAAGAAAACTTTTATAGAATTTGGTGAAAATTTTCGTGAATCGCCAAATTAGGGTTACTCTTTCAGGGTAACTTTCTTATTCTGTCTGGGAGTTCGAAATTGTTTCATTATGGAACTTAAAGCTTTAACGTTAGAGCTCCGCATTTGAGATACTGTTGAATTGTCCGGTCAACCACAAAAAAAAAAAAAAAAAAAAAAAACCAAAGGGTTCTATCAAATTTTGAATACACCGGCTGGTTATAATATTATGAAACTGAAATACAGTATTATGAGCTTCTTCAGGGATTAGACTAGTTCTCAGAATTTCTGACACTTTTTAACCGGGCTTGAGCAGCATCGCGGATAAGACTATTGGACTAGTGTTGCTTTGAGAAAGTGCACAATTTGCCTATCATTCATAGTAGTACGTATTGTGTATATTTTACAATCAGAAAGGTGGTTGCAATTATCAATCAATAAATGCTGTTAGATCTACAAAACACCCTTTATCCAAACTCTTAGTTAAATAAATTAATTGTAATTAATGTAAATAATTTACATAGATGTGCTCAGAAATTGAAATATTAGATGGTTAAAGATAACAGTAATCAACTGTTTAGGCAAGTAGTGCGCTAACAAGTAAAACAGCAGCAAGTGCTTTCAAGGTCTTACTGACAGATAATGATGATGCGCCATTAACTTGATCCACAGGATAAGATGTGGTGACTTGAGGAACCTCATACCCAGTAACCCATTCATCTCCAGAAGGTGAGGGTTGACTAGGGGTGACAGTCAAAGCGGTAAAGGGAGTTTCGTCTTCAGACACAGGAACTGTTTCAGCTGTGATAGTGATGGCAGTAGGAACTGGAGCTGTAGGAACCAGTGTAAGAACACTAGTGAAGGGTGGCAATGTGGAAGGAATAGCAACTATAGTGGTAACAGTAGTAACGGTAGATGCTCCTGGAAGAGTTGGTGAAAAAACAATAGTGCTTACAACAGTTGATGGCGAAGGAACCGGAGGTACTATCGTAACGACCGATGTAACTGCAGGAGGTGGAGGTGGTGTTGGAAGAATTACTGTCACAATGGTAGATACAGGAGGAAGTGTTGTAGGTGTTACAACAACGGTGGTGACAGTGGTGACTTCAGAAGCACCAGGTACTGAAGGAGTGACGACAACAGTGCTAACAATTGTTTCGGGAACTGGGGCGGTATGAGTAACAACAATAGTGCTAGTAGTAGCAATGACAGGAGGAGCAGGTGGAGTGGGAAGAATTACTGTTACAATAGTAGAGACAGGAGGAAGAGTCGTAGGTGTGACAACCACGGTGGTAACAGTAGTGACTTCAGAAGCACCTGGTACTGAAGGAGTAACAACAACCGTACTAACGATTGTTTCAGGGACTGGAGCAGTGTGAGTAACAATAATGGTACTAGTTGTAGCAACTACAGGAGGAGCAGAAGGCGTAGGTAAAACAACAGTAACTATTGACGTGACAGGGGGAACTGAACTTGGAGTGACAACTACAGTAGTAATAGTTGTGACAGTAGTTCCGCCAGGGGTTGTTGGAGTTAGAGTTATTGTTTGGACTTCTGTCGTGGGAGTAACGGGTGGTGTAAAGGTAATTGTAGTTACAACACTAGATCCTGCCGGAGGAGGAGCAGTCACCGTTACAACTGATGTAATTGGAGGTTGTGTTGATGGAGTCACCACAATCGTAGTCACAGTTGTCACTTCGGAGGCCCCTGGCAGAGTTGGGGTCACCACAACGGTAGAAACAATAGTGGAGGGAGAAGGAGTGGGAACAATCACAACGGTTGTAACGGTGGTACCCAGTGTATTGACCGGAGGCGTGACAATGTAGGTAGTAGTAGTAACAAAAGGAGGAATAGTGGTATCTGGGACAGTTACAACAGTAGTAACTATAGTTTCCACAGTAGATTCTCCTGGAACAGATGGAGTAAGAGTCACAACCGAGGTAACAGTGCTCCTTGTAACTGGCGTGACAGTAGTGACAACAGAAACAGTAACAGGAGGAATGGAAAGAGCAGGCACAGTGACTGTAGTCGTAGCCGAGCTTACGGGTGGAGTTACTGTTTCAGTGACAGGAACCAAATTGGTAACGGTAAATGTAGAAATTGACCCAGAAGCAGTTGTGGTACCTGTTGTTGTCTCTGTGGTACAAGGAATGGTTACAGTGATGGTTCCAATATCAGGACGAGTAACTGTGAGCGTAGTAACAACTGTTCCAGAAGATAAGGGAGGAAGGGTAGTAGTGACAGGGACTGTTTTAGTAGTAGTAACAGTGCTAACGGAACCAGAAACAGTGGTAACTATAGTGGTAACATCGGTAGTGCATGGAATAGTAACGGTAACCACACCTCCACCGGGGTTAGTAACAGTGACAGTAACAGATGTAGGCTCAGCAGGCAAAACTGTTGTCTCAGTAGTAGTGATAGGAACTAGCGTTGTAGTGGTATAGGTTGACACTGATCCAGAAACTGTAGTGACAGTAGTAACAGTTTGAGTTACACAGGGTACAGTGATAGTGACAACTTCACCGCCAGATTTTGTAACAGTCAAAGTGGTGAGAACGGTTGTGGGCTCAGGAGTGATGATAACTTCAACGGGGCAAGTAATAGTTTCAGTAACATGATCGTTTGTTTTTGTAATAGTAGTAGTAGATAGAGATGTAGTCTTAGTACACTTCTTGCAAGGAACGGTAATGGTGAGTGTAGAAGTTGTTCCAATCGTATTAGTGATAGTGGCAGTACTAGTGTAAGAGGGAATAGAGGGGGTGGGTAGAGGAGTTCCAATAACTTCACTAATCTCATTGATAACAGCTGATGCATAATTCGAAAGCTCTTTGAGGGCTTCAACGACACCCTCGTCATCGTAAAATTCTTTCAATCTCTTCAGGGCCAAATTAAAAATAGCTTCATTTTTTGCAAAAATGAGATCAACAAGTTTTTGGAAGTCAAAATGGGACGAATAGGCCGAAAGAGACTTGACAAACAAGTGGTATTCAGACGAAGACCTCCAAGATACAATTGTTGCAGACAGTTTTTTAATCAATGAAATAAGAGTATCAGGAGAATGATCTCCAGCGGGCGAGTCAATATAGTCGGGATACAAAAAAGCAATCAATTCCTCAAAAATTCCTGTAAAAGCGGGTTTAATGTGTCCCAAAATCTCATCAACTTCTTTCGTGGCTTGATCTTCAGAAATCTCTGGGACTCTAGACTCAACAAATGCGTCGTGAATCTTGTCAACAACAGAATCAAGAAATTCAGCAGGGGAAACACCAGAAGGAATTGAAGTGGGAACAGCGGACGTAGTAGTGGCAGTGGAGTTGCTAAATGGAGAAGGCAAAACAGAACGCTTGATCTTGAGTTGAGCTTCAGCAAAATTTAGCTGTGTCGAGGCCACAGAAGGGACCAACATTGCTATAGCTAGCAATGGTGCAAGAAAATTGACCATATTGTAAGGTGAATAAACGACTTTAGGATATATTCACTAAGTGGTGGTTTGAGTAGCTTTAATAAAACGAGAGTTGGTTCAGAATAACCTGCAGTGTAAATGTGCAAATAGACTGAAGAGATACTATGGTGATTTGTAGATTTTTAAACCATTATTGAAGGGGAGGATATAGATGTCTTTTATATAAAGACCCATCTTGTTCCGCCATTTCATTACACCATTTTTGTGATGCCTAACACTCACAGAGTGGTGTAATTATGCGACACAGGTTTAGTCCTTCATGTGTATAGCGTTTGCTCACATTTTGTTCTGGAAGAAATTTTCTCACACTTCAATTGCGAGTTGTGGCAGGTCCATTGTCTGATAAAAGATCATTAGTGTAGCGCACTGCAATACATTACTGTACAGCAGGGATTTTTCTACACGTTGGAGGACAGAGCCTCGTTATTTTAGGACTATATTTAGAATCATCCATACTAACAACAGCTGCACTGTGAGAAACGTAGTATGGAACTATTCAGAACATTTCAAAACACAAAATCTGTGGTGATTGAACTGGTCTCCAGAAGTTTGTACGGTTGACTATTTTTAGCTAATTTGTCATATTATTTATATATCCATATCGATATATCTATATGGATACATGGATCTTACAAATGACGTACGAAGGTTCTCTGGCCATTCTTAACTGATTATCATAGTTGGTGGGTAATGTGTAGCTACTGCAAGATTCATTTCATAGTGTATTCAGTGTATTGTGTGCACATAATCATATCGAAGAATAGAGACTTCTATGGTGTGTTGGATGGAGTCGTTTAGATGGTATGGTAAATATCAGAACAAGATGTATTGGAAATTCAGAACACATTGAGAATAATTTTTACTGGTATTAAATATAATTATGGCATTTGAACACTGTTTGCATACTGACCTCAATATTTACGAAAACGGTAATATTACATTTTATCTACCAGTATCCGGATATTATAAAGATCTTGATTAGTTCTGTATCCTGCATTTCTAACATACTATTAAATACCAATGCCATCTATCACAACACCAGATGAACGGAGCAATTCCGCCCTAGGGTCCGAAGAAAGAAACAAAGACGAAATACGCTTAAGGCTCTCTGAGTACCTCCCTCCCAACAAGAAGTTATTTCTTTTAGAAATTGCATCAGGATTGGGCCACCACGTCAAGCATTTTTCCATCCACCTCCCGAATGTTACATTCCAACCATCCGAGGCTCAGGAGGCGTTGCTACCACAAATCCTCAGAAACACGGAAGGAATAGCCAACGTTTTAGAGCCTCTTCATATACAACTGGGATGCGAAGACCATACGGCTAGGCTTCAAGAAACAACTTTCGATGGAATCATTGCTCTCAATCTGATGCATATATCGCAACTTGAAGTCACCGAAGAGCTCTTTAAGCTGGGTAGCATACTCGCCCATAGATCCCGTACAGCGAACCGTGACAACTACGAAGACAACAACAGTCACAATGACCAGAACAATCAAGGCGAACAATCGACTCCTTTCTTCATTGCCACATACGGTGCCTTCCTCAATGACTCGACTGATCCTCCTAGCTTTGCGAGTGAGTCCGATAAACAGTTTGACCTATCACTAAAAGCTAGAAACAGTGAGTGGGGGTTACGCTCACTGCGAAGAGATATTAATCCTGTTGCTGCTAAATTTGGATTCAAAGAATCTCACGTAATTTCTATGAACAAGGGGAACTATTTTGTGATATGGGAATACTTTGGTTGATTGTTTTCAGCTTTTGTGTGTGTATATATTTATAGATTGAATAATTATTGCAAGTGCACTTTGGTTGTGCCGACCACAATAAGTGCTTATATTAGGTGATTTTTCCAATTTGTTTCAACGGGAATCTTTTAAGATAACATAGAAAGAAGATCTGCCCATCTACTGTGATTTGGTGATCTAGGAACAAGTTTGAGCCAGAGTTCATAATCGTACAGTACATAACATACGTCATTTTCTAAATAAATATCATCTAACCATCGCCTAAACAAATCCTTTCTGTAAATAGATGTATGTATGGATAGCCATAAGGTCGAGCCCCTGATGCTATATGTTTAATATTGGTGAGTTGGTAAGTGGTTATTCTGTACTAAAATTTCAATGTTATTATTTTTATGTTGATTATTATAAATAGAACTAGCTGTTATTAGTGGTATGCCCGCTTTATATAAATATTTTTTGTATTATCGTGATGTCAACCTATACAATATGGTTCATCAATGTTTATTTTTTCCCCTTCTCTCCATTAACGTTCCAGTATCATCAAAGCTTCTTGAGGAACTTTTTCTCACCCACAAGGTACTTGGTCAAAACACACAAGAGCAAAGCAACAAACATGAAAACTCCACCAAACACTTGTGTTCCCCAGAATTTCAATCCAACAGGGTGACCATCCACAAAGGCTTCAGAACTAACTGGGTTTTGAGATTTCAAAATTGCACCTGCAATTGGTGTACCCACTAATAAACCGAAGCCACCTAGAGCAAATGAAAGACCCATTCGGGACCCAATTACAGTGAAATCGGTCGTAATCGAAGCAATGCATGCTGGTGGAATTGAAACAAATGTACCGGAGAAGAATCCGTATAAAATGCTGAAAAAGATAAGCCCAACTGTAGTTTGGATACGGATCCAGCAGAAAATCAAGATAACACAAGCAAAGATACATGAACAAAAGACATTGAATGTTCCGACCTTATCGGCAGCGTAGTTGGGAATAATTCTTCCAAACAATGATGCAGCGTTGAGAATGGAAAGCAAGTAGAATGACAGTTCTGAGGGGACATTATGAGACAAGGCATAGGTTTGAATGTAAAAAGTAGGAACATAAAGAGCACCAAACCCAAAGAAAGTAGCAAAAGTAAATAACATAAGATTGCGGTCTTTCAATGAAGGGAAGTGAATCATTTGTACATGCTTCTTTGGGGGGAATCTGGGTCGTACGACAATTGCAGCAAAAGCAATAGTTCCGAGCTCCATGAATCCCAAAGTTCTAATAGTCCAGGGATATCCAATTCTTGGGATCAAACGGTGTGCCATGATAGGGTAAATAATACCTCCAAAAGAGGAACCAGAGGCGCACACACCAAGTGCAAAAGCACGTCTTTTGCTGAAATAAGAAGAAACAATAGCAATACAAGGAACATAACAAAAAGAACATCCGAGTCCTACCACAATACCCTGCGATAGCAAAATTTGGTAGTATTTGGTTCCCAGACTGGTCATCATCATTCCGAAGGTTGATACAACTGCTCCAATAACAATCAACAACCTTGCATGTCCCTTATCGACCAATGGCCCAAGCACAACCGAGAAAACAACTAGACAAAAGGCTTGAATTGAACCGATCCATGAAATAGCAGATGATGTTGACGTTTTTAAAAGATCATTTTCGTAATATGTTTGGAAAACACCGAAAGTATTCACAATACCCCATGAGTTGAAAAGAAGGAAGAACCCGGCCATAACTTGAAGCCAGGCAACTAGTCCACCATCGGGAGGAGGTCCAATTACAGGCTTCTCAGGAGCATTGATCCCCTTTTCGTCGTCAGTAAACTTTTGGTCGGCGTTACTGATAGTGGTAACTAGTTCGTCAGGAGGAGCATATACCATTGTTGAGGTTTAGAGTATATATATTTTATTCTATTGAAGAATGTAATGATTTTTTTATTTAAATCGGAAGAGGAGCTAGGGTCCTTTAAGTATCCTTTCAATCTGAAAGATTTGTTTCCTACATTTCAAATGCATAACCTAATAAATCCTCCCCCGTACACGATTTCCATGAGACTACGCGGAAGTGGCATACTTTGTTAGTAGCTTACGCCTGATGCCGATATAGATTTACAAGTCGAATACTATTAATTTTCCTTACTTGACCATACAAAACAGATCCGAAAGCTCGGCTCGGAATAGATCCGAGAAAAAAATATGACTTGAATTTTCGATCCGGCATAATATTTTTAAAATTTAAGGGAAAAACTTTCCGAAGATCGTCCTGCCATAGTGTAGGTTCTCCCGAAATATGTGAATTCGGTTAAACTTCAGCTCGATACAAGTATTTTAAAGTTGCGATTGCGATGCACGACAATACACCAGATTCATCATTGGGATCGTATATAGATTACTATAACTGTTTAGGTCACTAACAGTCAACACAAGATTAATCTTTTTTCACTACTATAATTACACCCTTTACCTTGAAGGCAATTTTTCTTTACCAGTTTGGTGGGCTTGACACAGAAAACTGCACGGCTAGAGTTTGTGCCCAAAATCTATGTCTGTTGAACAGAACCGCCTACAGATTAGAAATTTCGCTGTAATGTATTTTTAATGGCATAAATTTAAGCCAATGGCACGGCAAAAGATGAACATTGAAAACATACAACAAGCACGCTTTTTCGTAGTAAAATATATAAAAGGAGACTATTGTATTGAGCGTTGAACTTCTAGAATGACACACACAAGCAAGTCATTTCAACAATACGTAAGACAAGAGCTGATTTTAAATCTCCTTTATGCCATTATCGTGATCAGCCTTGACCGGAGGATTCACATGGCCAGTCAAGACTCATGAGTACCGTTGTGGCAAATGTGTTTTCCTTACATTTATTCAGGCATTAGGCTCAACCCCTTGCACATGAAACGGCTGATATGATTAACGTGTGCCGGATCGTTCCTTTAAGGAACCTATTAATTTTACGCCGTGCTTGGGACAGTATTTTGTTTGTATCGCATCTGACAAAAGTTGATTAAAACCTTCAAACGCCACTATATACTCAAGCCAGATCTCTAAGGCACTCCTAACCGTTAGGCTTTTCAGTCGTCTATAGAGGCTTCGTCTTATGTAGAAATTGCTTTGAAGAATCTTTTAGCACCATTGAAATCAATAGCTGTTATTTGAAGGGTAATTCTTGACCTCAATTCTACCACTTTAGAGTATTCACAACACATTGTCCATAGCTCCATGATACACCAACTATACTATAAAACACATAGCAACTATCACTCTATTGATATCAACTCGAGTCTAAAGAAACGTTTCAGCTTCCCACTATATGTTAGGTCAAGTTGCTGTCAGATATTAATTTGAGCAAATGCTGGATGATAATAACTCAATTAGGACAGGAAATCACTATGATTGGTGATACTGCTGATCACTGATGAGTGATCAAAATCACAAACAAACAATAGTAAAAAAATTGTATGTGAGCTATGATTCTAAACGTAAAAGAAGGAAATTATGAGTTCGCATACTGATCATTACCAGTTTTCTGCACAACCTGTGAGAGCAACCCTGCAAGATACGTTTGAAGTTCATGATATTGAAGATGTTCCATTGTTATATTATTAAAGCTGAAGTCATTAACAAAATTTTTACTGAGATCTAAATTTGAGTTAGTACCTCGTACCTCAGTATTACATTTAAAATATAAAGCATAAGTAATAAATCTAAAATTATTCAGACCTGTATATACACACATACTGTGTAGTTATGGGTCTTGTGAAAATTTTTCACACTATTAAGATAACTTCGAAAATCTTCTTTTACCTCCTTGTTATTACTATTCGCTGAAGAACCCTATTGATAATCTCCATACTCATCTCTAAAAATCAACGAATGTAAGTCATTACTGATATTGGTCTCATGTCCATCCTATAGGCAACTGTCCGGGATGGTATGATACACCATTATCGTCCAGCAATGTTACTTGAAATCTGGCTGCCATACAGTAGTTTCAGATACTCAAGTAGCTTTAATGACACGATGATTTGTAACTCTTTATATGGAGGAACCCCTCGTAGTAGACTTTTCTTACTAACTTCATACAGAATATAATTCAACATGACTAGATCTTCTGTTCTCGCTGATGCCCTCAAAACTATCACTAACGCTGAAAAGAGCGGAAAGAGACAAGTTATTGTTAGACCTTCCTCTAAGGTCATTATCAAATTCTTGACCGTTATGCAAGAGCATGGTATGTTATTTTTTTCCCCCGTCAATTCTGATTGATATCGTTGATTACCAAACCCCTCTTCGAACTAATAACTGGATGGATTGTCTGTTTTTTGTCTCTCTCTGTCTTTTAATCGTTCGATATATCGACTACCACACGGAGAAAATTCTTGAAGATGGCTTAAGTTCGCTTTTCATTAAGCTGGTCTTTTCTGTCACTCTTTTTTCCGTGACATTTTTTATTTTTAATCAACGATGTTTATTGGTTCTTTTTATTCAATAAAAATGAATACTAACTTGCTAATTTTAGGTTACATTGATGAATTTGAATACGTTGATGACCACAGATCAGGAAAGATTGTCGTTCAACTGAACGGACGTCTGAACAAGGCTGGTGTTATCTCTCCTCGTTTCAACGTCAAGATTAATGATATCGAGAAATGGATCACCAACTTGTTGCCTTCTAGACAATTCGGTGTCATCATTCTCACCACTTCTGCTGGTATTATGGACCATGAAACTGCCAGAAGAAAGCACGTCGCTGGTAAGATTCTTGGGTACTTCTATTAATTTATTTTCAATATATATATATATCTTCATATATAAAAGTTTGTTTTTACTCTGTTACGTTAATGATTTGTTGTTTTTGTTTTGTTACTTCTTGAGCACATAAAAAAACTTGACCATCTCTGTATACTTATCTTCCTGAAGATGTTCGTGTAAATATTATTAATTGATACTTCAGACGCTGTACGCACAGTATATATTCGGACATCAGACCATGCCTTGCCGTCAGTTATTTATCTATAGTTACGAAAAGTTCAAGAAGTCCACTCAATCCGAATTGTTCTGATCAATATCGTTTGCTAATATCCATTTTTATATCAATACTATCCGAAATGAACTAAAAACCTAGGAGATTACCACTAGTAAACATACAAAATTAACATTTTTTATTCAATTTTTTAGAATTCAGAAATACTGAATTCCGTATCCCTTTGATATGAGTTATATATACATACACTAACATCTATCTACTAAAAGCAATATCATCAATACGCAAAATCGACTTGACACATTCAGCTGCTAACGTGATAGCACTGGTGCTGACAAGTGCAGGTTGAAGCACATTTTCCTCGTAGATATCAGTTGCAGCAGCACCTCTACGGACACTGACACCTGAATTCTTTTGCCCATTTTGATGACGGTTTCTTAGATCCGTGACAACATCAATACTGTTTAAGCCTGCGTTTTCGGCCAGTGTTGTGGGTATAACTTCTAGAGCTTCGGCAAATTCTTTCCAGCAGAACGATTCGGTACCACTCAAAGATAAAGCTTCCTTCATTAGAGAGCGCGATACCTCGACTTCAGGGGCTCCTCCACCAGCAATTAATGCTGGCTCCTTGACAAGACATCTAACAACACAGAGAGCATCATGCAATGAACGTTCGTTTTCATCAACAACCAAATTATTAGCACCTCTACAAACGATGGAAACAGTTGAGTTGTTGGGCCCAGTCTTAGCACCTGTAACTTTAATGATTTTAGATCCAGAAGCGTCCAACTCTTCGACAAGATCTGCACTTCCAAGTTTATCTTCTGTGAATGAATCAATATCGGCAATTGGCGTACATCCTGTACTCTTGCAAATGAACTCAACTTCATCTCTCTCAATGTCTTTAACAACCATAATATTCAACTTTGATAGGAAGTGCAAAGCTAAATCATTGACGGCATCTCTGAGAATTGACTTTTGAATGAACAGCACATTACACCTTGCTTTCTTGATTTGCTTGCACATATTAAGCAAGTAGACTCTTTCTTCCTTCAAAATTTTGTCCATTTGTCTATAGTCGTTTACCACAACATTATTTTCCATGTCGGGCTTGGGAGGAGAAATTTGAAATTGAATCATACCGATTTTTGCCTTTTCCATTCTGGAAGGGCCTCCAGCATTCTTGACGGCAGTTTGAGTAAGAACCAATCCTTCGGCGAGCTCAGTGTCTTCAATGGTTCCGCCCAGCTTTTTTATTAGGCGAATATCATTCAAGTCGACGTTTTTGGCAGTGGCGGGATCAATCACCTTTAAAACTGCATCAACTACCATTGGGGCTAGTAAGGAAGAGTATTGTGAGACGATTTTTGAGTTCAATGAAGTAGAAGCGGCTTTAATAAGTTCTGAACGATCTTTCAAAGAAATGGCTTTAGACATCCCTAATATGATTTCAGTCGACCTTCTGGCAGCTCTTTGGAATGATTCAGAAATGATCATAGGATGTATTCCTTTTCCCAAAAGCTTCTCAGCAGCTCCCAAAAGAGCACCGGTAATGACAACAACTGATGTAGTACCATCACCAGCTTCCGCATCTTGAGCAGCAGAAACATCAACAAGCATTTTAGCAGCAGGGTGCATAACTGCCATGTGTTTCAAAATAGTGTGACCATCATTGGTGATGATGACTTTACCATCTCCGGTTTGAACCATCTTATCCATTCCTTTAGGTCCCAGTGAAGTTCTGATAGCATCAGCAACAGCTAAAATTTGCACGTTAAAACAAATGTCCTAGATCAATCGATTGGATAATTACAAACATACCTCTAGCTGCTAATATATTAGCCTTTCTCACCTCTTGAGGCTTTTCACGATCTTTGAAAGTGGCATTTGAAACGTTGACAGTTTGAGTAGACATTCTTGATAGTAAAAGATTAGTTCAGAGTGTTCTTGAATCGCTTGGGCTGTAGCTAAACTCACGTTGTTCAAAATTGGGATGGATGTGAGAGTTGCCGTTGAAATCAGATCTTAAAGGAGGTAGAAGAAAAAAAGTATTGAACAAAAGCTAAAGTATATACCGTAAGCAATTTGTCATCATGTATGGTGGACCCTAATCTTTATGTGCGTGTCATAGTAGTATGATAGTACAGAAATTGATTGATTTATTTATTCATACTGAGTGCTAGTAAATATTTTGTAGATTTCATTAGAGACCCAGAAATACTAGAAATGCTCTGAGGACAACTATAGATCATGATTTCTTTACGTTGTGTTTAGGTGCTTATACCTTCACTAAGATTGTTAGACCCCACATTCCTTTAGCAGCTTGACATGTTTCTTAGGCTGATAATAGTTTCAATTTGGAACTCAATTCTTTCAGTCTATTACAGCTAAAAATACAAGGTCAATTTTCAAAGCTTGAGCTTTTCTACCATTCTGGCGATAGGTTGATATACAAATCTAGTAACTAACTAAGCACCCAGAAATACTGCACTGTAAGATTGCAAGACTGTTTAGCTCAGATAAGCCGTTTTTAAGCTAGATCTTGTACACTATGTGCAGTATGTAGCATATTTATATACTTATTCAACAAATTATAGTTAATGGCACATCATGAAATGCAAGAGATAGGCCATGCGCTATGAATCACGGTGTATATAAGCTACGATCAAATAGGAGGTTATATGGGTACTCACAAGCTGGTGTAATGTTGTTATCAAAGCTTTCAAATAATCCGTGTTCCAATATATGATGACTGTTGTTGACTGACATTTACCGTGTTAAAAGGCGTGCGTTTGTGAACTCTAATTATAGCAACCTCTTTCGCTATTTTATCTCGAGTTTTCCCAAGTGGTTTACAAAGTTTTATATAGACTTAACCTCATACCACTCTGTTTTTGCCACTAAATTTACTAGCTTGACACATTATGCAGTTACATTCTAGAGAAAAAGCTGCTCCTTCAAAGGCCAGCTCTAAAAGAGCTTTGAAACTTCTTGAAGAAGATGAAGATTTAGATACTGACAGTTTCGTGAATACTATGAACAGCAGACTAAGCACTACAAGTAAGGAAGAAGAAGTAGTGGATAAGTCGACAACATACCAAAAACACTGGGAATTTCTCGAAGCGGATAGAAAGACAACTTCGCAACTTCAGCGCGCTTATTCATTAAGAAGAATCTTAGATGTCAATTCGAAATACAACCCTTCTCTTTTTAGAGAAAAAGATCTGGCCACCTTAATGAAGGCACTTAAAACTGCCAGAATTGATCTTGAAGTTGTTCTTTCGACTAAGTGTCTAACCGTTATGGGCCTCAATGATATAGATGAAGCCTCAGAAATCTTGAACGATGAGTTGTTGCCATATATACAGCAAAAAATCTCGAATCGCTCTGAATTGGATGAATCAACTTTAGCTACTTTGATCAGCTCGTTTGGCTTGATTTTGTTTTTTATGAATGTTGGAGCAGGAGGATATGGACTTGATGGATACATTTCACTTCTGCTTGATGTTATAACCACTCAACCAGCTGCTAAAGGTGATACTGATAAAGAAAAAGAGTCTTACAAGTCGACCCGATCAGCAATTATTTCTTCAGGAATTCTTTCCCTTGGGCTCCTTATACTGGTGACCTCGTCAAAAAATGATGTTATTGAAGAAACTCTGCCTATAATTTTTGACTTTTTGGGTGATGCTGATGCGGAAATCAGACAGAATGCTGCCAAGGTCATTGGTTTGATCTACGAACAATTCAAGTTCCCTCTTGACGACGACGAAGACACCAAGGAGATTGACAGTGTAGACACAAATGAACTGCTTTCAACGTTGGAAAGCATGATAGAAGATTCATCAAAATCTGTCGCTAAGAAAGTCAAGAGTACTCAACGTTCAATTATTAGAAACGTTTTGAATACCGTTGAAAAAATCACTTCACCCCTTTCCCCAGAGGAGGAAAAGGATGTAGACCCTCTTCCGACAGTAATATCTCATGTGAAGATTACAAAGTCTCGATCGCTCCCTATTAGCACATGGTCACAATACACTCTCATGACATTGTTGAGATGGTTATATGGAGAAGGGCTACAGTCTCAACTGAGAAGTAATTCAACAATAAACAGTGGAGTCGATGCTGCTGGAGTCACTCATAGTGGAAAGAAACCCCCTAAGATCACAACTATTTTGGACCAAGATGACGATTCATACGATAGTTTCAATGGTAACAAGGTGAAAACCTCAGTCGATATCAGAAAAGCTAGACTCGAGAAAATAGCTCAACAAAATGGATTTGGAGATCAGGCGGAATAAGCAGTCTATTGCATGTTATTGTGATTACGGATAATTTTTTATTTTCATATTTATTTTTATTTTAGACAAGACCAGTTAGACCTTATTATAGAACGATTGTTAGATCACAAATCACTATTCGATTTCTAGTTCGAGTACAATAAGGGATGACTTTTATGAGACTTTTGGTAGTCTTTTAGTATTTGGTAGTTAAAAGACCCTTACATCTATGCACAGGCCTTTATTTGTTGAGAATCTTAACAGCATCCTTGGAAAAGACGTATGATAAACCAGAAAGAACGGTAGTAGTGGCAGTTGTGTAACCAAGTAACTGCCATGCTAGTTGTACATTTTGTAAATTTTCTACTCCTAGGCTCCCAGATATTACAGGCAAAACCAAAGACGACCCCAAATAGATCATTTGGAGAAAAGTATTGTACTTAGATATGGTTGTGGGCTTGACTTCAGCTGAAGGAATTGAAAAATCCCAATATCTTGTGAATGTCTTTGGCAGAGGCAACGAAATATATCTAAAGTATAATGCAGAGAGTCCAAGCAAGAAGTCGCGACCGAGAATTACAACAGCCATATACAGAGGAATATCCCCAGACATTCCAAGAGTGATTGATAGAGACATCATTAGGAATTTGTCTGCCATTGGGTCTATAACCGAACCTACCACAGTTTTCAGATCGTACTTTCTTGCTAGATATCCATCCACATAGTCGGTAATGCATGAGTAAACAAATAATCCAAGTGCCCAAGTCGTATTTCCGTGGACTATTAGGTACCCAATGGCTGGCGCTGACAGTAGTCGAGTAAATGTTAGAATGTTTGGTAGGGTATAGATGTTTTCATGCTTAGTGAGTGGTTTCTTTGTTTCTGATGTGCTAGAATTGTTGTTAGACCTGACCAATGAAGTGCTAAAGCATACCCTTGGAGGTGGGACGAACCCAGCTCTTGGACTGAAAATTTTGGACCGAAGCGGAGTTTTAACTGTATGGTAACATTTGGCGTTGTTCCAAACTGTACGAGATACCGGCAATTGGCACGACAGCCGACTGGAAATTGCATTGGACGAGTAGCGTACAGATAGTCTACACGACAGAGAGACGAATTCTTGCTTTAGGGACATGTCTCACTCTGGGTGTACTTTTGTGAAAAATTGTGATCTGAACTGTAGATCAATTTTAAACCAATTATTTCTTGATTTTTCTTTGATTTTTTCTGATTTTCGATATTTCCAGTATAACCTCAGCTACACTTGAGTATATACCTTACTTTAGCCTGCTCTAGTGCACTTTAGTTGACTAACTATGCTTTGTCTTCCTGGTGTTCTGCTCGAGAAATAAATTCAGAATAATCAAAAATCTTGAAAATTGTCAGATCGCGGGATATTTCTGGTCACATGACTGATTTGAAACTGCTGGCAGGTAGGCTGAGCATATTTTACCCTTTTTTGGTTTTTTGACCGAATTGTTGTCCTTGTTGTTTTTCTATTTTATTTTGGTTTTCCCTAATTCCACCTCTTCATTTTAATTCACCAGCTGTTAGTTATTTATTGCTACTCGGCAGCCTAATTTTTTTTCCAGTATTCCGCTCGGTACAGTCTTGTTCCAATTGAAGCCAATCACACTGGAGAGTAGTCAATTTAGACCATCATAATGAAGTATGACAAGTTTGTCAAGGTAAGTTAGACTAAAGAATGGCAAAGTTACATTAATGTAGCTAACTTTGACTGATAATTGGCTAACTTTACAACTTTAATAGGGAGCGACTAAAGTCAAGGTATGAATTTACAAGAATATACGCACACAATGCTCTGAAAACATGCCAACATTCATATTCTAACATCTGTACAGCTTGCAGCTCCAAAAGCAAAGTATGTCGAACCTATTCTTGAAGGCACTCATAACTCTGCTGAGCTCGACTCAATTCTGTCTGCATTACGGAGTAGATTGAGGGACACCGCCTGGACTGTTTCCTACAAAGCTTTGATTGTCATCCACATCATGATCAGAGATGGCGCCAGTGAAAAGGTCTTGAAGCACATATACAACAACATTGAAATGTTTGACTCAGTAGCAGACAAAGGCGGGAGGTCGTATGGTATTGGACGATATGGTAGATATTTGAGAGAAAGGGCAATTCAATTCAAAGAAACCAGAGTCGACTATGTTAGAAATAGAAACCGTAAAGGATCCGCCAATAGCAGCAGCAACACTGGGGGTAGACTCAGAACTCTAGAAGTGGACAAGGGTTTATTACGAGAGTGTGATAGTGTCTTTATTCAAATTAAAGCCCTCCTGAGGTGTCGATTTCGCGAAGAGGATATCGACAATGAAATAGTATTAGATGCATTTCGATTATTAGTTCATGACCTGCTTGCATTATATCAGGTTTTGAACGAAGGTGTTATTAACGTTCTGGAACATTACTTTGAAATGTCTAAAGTTGATGCTACTCATGCCCTTGAGATATATAAGAAGTTCACGCAGCAAACTACAGAAGTAGTTGGATTTTTACAGGTTGCAAAAAATCTTGAATATACAACAAAATTGCATGTCCCTAACATTAAGCATGCCCCAGTCTCGCTTACCGAATCTTTAGAAGATTATTTGAATGATCCTGATTTCGAAATTAATCACCGTCAATACTTGGCTGAAAAGCAAGCTCGGGAAGCTTCAGGATTTGGTAAAGCACATAATGAGGAAACTTCAGGTCTCAAGAGTACAGCGTCAAAGACATCTCTTCCTCAACCTGCTGCCGATACAAACCCTTTTAATTCTCTAATTCAACAACAGCAACAGCAGCAGCAGCAGCAACAAAAACAGCCAATTTTGCAACAACAGCACACTATACCAAACAACGATTTGGCAGGAATGTTCAATGGAGGAGGTATTCCACAACAGGAGTCCATGCTAAACGTCACTGTTGTTCCTACGGTCCAATATCAATATCCTGCAAATACTAATGTGAATAATTGGGGCCAGCCCGATTTTCAACAAGCACAAATTCAACAAGCACAGCTCCAAGCCCAATTTGTTACTCAGCAGGCGCAACAACAAGCCCAAATGGCGCAGCAGCAAGCACAACACGAGGCACAGCTCGCCCAGCAACGAGCTCAGCAAGAAGCTCAAATTGCACAGAACCAGGCACAACAATTACAGCAAATGCAAAGCCAACAACAGCAACAGCAACAAGGATTCCAGGTTCAACCATCGCAACAGCCTCAAACTTTCCAACCTTCCTTGAATACAATGTTTACTGGAGCTGGATTTGGTGGGTACTCAACAAGCTCTTCAGTTGTTATTCCTGCTACTACTGCTGCACCAGCACCTGCTCTTCAACCCCAGAACACAGCCTCAAATCCTTTCAGAACTTCTATGGCCGTTCAAAGTACAGGCAACCCCTTTTATAACAGATCTGTTTCAAATCCTGCCACCTTACCTTCAGCTGTTCCAGCTACCTCCGCACAAGTTTTGCAACGTACAGGCACTAATCCGTTTTCGAAACCTACCTCAATGCCTAGCATCGGCTCACTGCGTCCAACACCTTCATCTTCTCTTAGCAGTATGAGCACGGGGCCCATTCAGGTACAGCAAACAACCGGAGTGAATCCATTCAGACAAAGCATGATGCCTACTGGCCAAGCTTCTCCCATGTATGGGGGTGCCACTGGACAGCCACAGAACCAATTTACAGGACAAACATTGATTTGAAGGGACTTGTACAAAATAAAAGCACACTCCATAATTTCTGCTACCGCTTTTTCATTTCAATATGTTTGTGTATATTTTCTTTTCACTCTTCTCTTTTTCATCATTTTATTGCGTTTCTAGCTTAGTCGATGTTTTTTTGTTTTTCATAATTTTCTCTTATACTGTTAGCTCTGATTTTGTAACTTATATATTCCCTGTATTAGATTTTTTTCCCTTACGATACCCTTCTAATCATTGTAAATACTACCGGTGTACACGTCTTGTATGCCCACTTTTTCTCATAAAATCATGCTTGATTTCAATGATTTGGTCTATTGAAACAGTTGAAGTATAAATGTTGTTTGTATCAGGACTTTATATAACACGGTGAGCGAACAGTGCTGTACATTGTATACCCATTTATAATTGACAAGCTTGACGGGTACTAAACCTTTTTGTAATTTTGTAATAATTGACTGAGATGAAAAATTGAGAAGAAATGTCACCGCTTTTTGGCTAGAATATATCACAGCACGAGATTTGATGTCTTTTTGTGCAAACATATAACTTTTCAGACAATCATTGTTCTTCATCTCTTAAGGGAAAATTAAAGATGTAAAATAATTTCATTAAAAATAAATTATGGCGATTCTGGCTAGGACATACCGGTATATATCTTGGACTCTACCTAAAACAAGGTAAGCCATCCAATGGCGTGTCAACTAGTGGGTAATAAATGACTTTCAATAGTATTATTTTCAAGTCTGAAAGAAGACTAGAACACTTGATCTGTGGTGAAAATGATCCAAGTATTTTTATTTCCGTAATTTCCGGAGACAAATCAGCCTACAAGTAGTGAAAGTTGCTAAAAAAAATATACAATGTGTAGAGCTCAAGCTCTTGGTATACTCAAGCTCATAATTTGGTTTTAGTAGTTTTGACATAAAAGTCTTACCAAAACAAATGTGTTCCGCAATCAAGTTTTTCATCAATATAAGAAAGTTATAAAAATTACTCCAAAATGAACATAACATCTTATGTTTATTTGAATAGTTTGCTACCTAAGAGTATAGAATGATTAAAGAAACTGGAAGTCATGCTGAGATATGGGTTTCTTTCTAGTAAATCCCACGACTCTCTCTAAGATTTGTGAAAGCGATTCAGTGTAAAAGAGACTGTTGAGCGCACCAGCAAATAGTCAAAACCAAGATTGATGGCGCCAAAAGGATTTACGCAAAAATATACGACGTATCGCATTGTCAATTGCGAGTCAGTCCTGTTAAAGCTACATGATGATATGGTAACAGGACAATGTGCCAACTGTATAGCCCATAACTTACATATAAAAATCAATATTCATTGATCAGTGATAAAATTTTATGATAAACCAGATTCTTGTTTTACCAAAAAATCAAATCACAATCTACCTTAGTTGTCTGATGCAATGGCATAAAGAGATCAAGAGAGGGTCAAATTGTCAAAACTAGCTCGTAAAGGGTACGTTTGGCACTGATTAGTTCAGGCCTTAAGAGAGCTACACACTTGGGCTTACAAAAATTACATCTATTACTGATAAATAAAAAAGATTTGATACTACAGTATTCACGAAAGCTAGACGGTTACAGTACATCTACCATATTGATGAATGGTGTCTGTAAAAGAATCGATGTTAAAAATTTCTGGGGAAACACCATTACCAAGCCTAGTTCCATAATATCATACGTACTGTTCATTACAGCATATCAATGATACATTTTCAGGCAAAATTTGAGAACAACTTCACAACTCAGTATTATATATACAGTACATATGAGTTTAGCAATTTGGCTAGCTATGCCATGGACCTTCACAAAATTGCTTACATTTGCGTAACCAGTTGATTACATGGGAGATCTTTAAAAACCTCGAAAATTGTTATGCCACGCCAGAATCAGTTTGGAAATTCTTCGCGTTGTTGATATAAGAGAAGTTTGGGAGGGGCGGTGACTAAATCAGGAAAGAATCATATTATCACTGTACTTGACCAGTGCCCAAGTACGAGTTATCGCTACTCAGGTACTGACGATAGTATACTAATCTATCTAGATTTTAATATTTTTGTTTCAAGAAAATGTTTGGAATGGTGGCTTTGACACTTATTTCAGTGGTATGACATGTTAGTAAAGATACCACAGACATAGTATAAGCCCTTAAAAGGTACACTTCAGTACCGGTAGATCATTACATCTGCTGCCGTGATAATGAAAACATGAAATGGCTCACTTTTCTGATGAACTCGAAAAGCAGTATATGAACAGTAGGAAGTTAATGGTCCATTCAAAAGTTCAAAACTATCTTATCCAATTCCTGAGATATTTTAGTCCCAGAATTTATGGCGGTTATTTACCTCAACATTTGACTTACATGCCCAGCTGGCAAACCGTTTGATGGAACTTTACATAACGCTTTCAAGCTGCTAGGCATATTATAAAATGTAAAGGTAACTTTTTTCAAATTGAGATTAGTCCTCAAATATTTTCCGTTTCCAATGGAATAGACACAATCGGAAGATGAACGATTCTATTTTGATGATACTATAGTACCAAAAATGACAGTGGTGATATTAATGGAATCCGATTGTAACCCAATGAAGATTGTTTATTCTATCAGGGGCTTATTGCACTAGATCAGGCAGTTGGCAAAGGCTTTGAGATAGTATACAAAATACAAATAACAAGCTAATGGCCTTAAATACTTTAACAAACATGCTGCTGAAGCACATAGTGTTAAAAGATAGACACTTGTGTTAAGGATTTCCATACTGATCAAACGGCACATTGCTAATAATAAATTTTCTATCAGGTATTTCAGGGGGTCACTCCTTGTGTACTTGAAACAACCAAACTGCAATAGCCATTGTATGATAGTGTACTGAAGCTGCAAAAATTCCAATACACAACAAATTTAGCAAGCCAATTAATTTTTCTGACTGAGAGATATTAAGGGAAATTACACTGGTATAGCAGTCAGAGTAAAAGTTTCAAGTTTTTTCATATTCTATTTAAATTTCAAGTGTTCACATATCATTTTTAGACAGATATCACAGATATAACTAAGACCTAGAAAGTAAACAGATGGTTTAGAGCTAATGGCAATTACTAGTTACACCTTACATACACCAATATAGCAAATAGATTATGCTTAACAAAATTTCATGAGCTGCATCATGTTTTGAAAGTTTGATTTGTGAAAATTTGCTGTTTACTCTATTATTACTACAGTACTAGAGCAATATAAGTAGTGCTTGCTTGCTGTGAAAATATTTTACATTTTAGATCTTTTCATTCGTGTGTTCACTCATACCAGAGAGTCAAAAAAACTTTACTATTTACGAATAATGATTATGAAAACATCTACCAAACGAGAAAACTTGAACAACTATCTAAACGGGAAAACAATTGAGTTTGAATCCCCTCAAGCCAAATGGTTGGAGCTTGGAGTCATACTATCACATCTTTATAGCCTTTTGACGATATTAGCACGAAATTTAATGATTTGACATTCTTGAAAAAATTTAACATGTATTCAATATCTTGGAATTAGTCTGGTTATATAATTCTAAACGAGATTTCATTAATACTATGGCCCTAAATGGGATTTAACAAGCCAAATTTTTTAGGTAAAAAAGCTACTAACATCTAGTCTATATAAGCTACAAGAGTTCAATAAATTTTTGGGTATCTTGTGTCTACTTTATCTATACCACTTTTATTGCTGACATACTGCGACTTTCCTATTTGTAATATTTATGACACAATCTAGGAAGAAAAATCTATCAGTATTAAATCTGTAACTATTGCTCAAAGGGTCTACAGGTGCTTAAGCATTACTTGTTAGAAAATGATTATTGCGATACAGATCTATCTAAAAGATATGAATGAATAACATCAAGTTTTCTATACACTACTACAAAAATTAACAAAAGCATGGCTGAAATTATCAAAAATCTATAGCTCAAATATTATACAAGAGGTTATTGTAAATATCAAAATTTATCGCTCGAATATTATACAAGAGATTATTGGAAATATCGAAATATACTACCTGTCTATTGATATGATACTATATTAAAACTAGTCCGACAAAGTTTGGTTGGTGCAGGGGGTTTTCAAGATTTAATACCTGGTTATTGTTTAGTTTGTACACATGGTAAACTATGGTGCAAAGTGGTAGAGAAAGTATTTTTAATGAGTAAATAAAACTCTCATCTTAGGATTCAAGATAGCTGAGTTTCAGTAAAAATTTAATCTATTGACACGATAGCAAATGAAACTAGGAGCCAGAATAACAAACTTGTCTTCAAACTAACCGATGCTCTCATATACTTGTCAAACCTCACGTTAGTACTCTAGTCTTTTGTTAACAAAAAATATTGAAGAAAAGACTTTCCCAAATCATTGTACACGCTGAATGTACTACAAACACTGGTACAACTTTTTCCTTCTATGACTTTTAAAGCATCACTCTAATATTTTTCAAGAGTTTGGGACTTTAATTAGCAAGATGTCCTACATTATAAATTTACTTATATTATGGTAGAACGTTTACACACTACTCTTTATCGAGCAACATATATCAGGTACAGATACCGAGATTTCTATTTTCACTACTGAAAGGTCCTCAAATCTACCCTGTGCAGTTGGAATATATGATGCTATCATTCAAAAATTTAAAATATGGGTTGTACTACTGCCAGATACATTTTTGGTTAACAGCGATCGTACAATATTATTTGATATTCTTCTCATTGCTCTTCACACAAGCCAAAGCGACCTGATTCTGTAGCTACTGGTAAATCCTTTTGAAAAAGTAGTTAAAAAATTGTGGGCAAAAATTCGCTGACAATTCAACTCAAATGAATTTGGCATGCAAATCTTAGCAAACGCTATTCGAATTCATTTATAACCAGTTTATTGTCTTATGCCAAACAACTATTTGGAAGCCAGCCGGAGCTTGATATTCTAGGCTAATTTACTATAGTATTGTTAGAAGCCTTTCATTGATTAGCACAAGTATTGTTTAGCACCTGACTAAAATACCTTCTTTAGTAAATCAAGACTGTATGTTGTTTATGTATTTATAATGGCACTGTAGCTTTCATATTGCCTTATTCATTTGTTTTTCAGAAGGCCAAGATTTTAGGATGTAGAAAATTCTGGCAATACACCGTCAAACCCAACTCAACATTGCATTCTTTTTATGAAGGTTTCAATAGTTCCTGTATAGAAAATTGGTTTGCTGATTGGACAATATATTACAGTAAGAACAGTTCTCCTCCACGTTTTTCGCTTGTGATTTTAACCAACATGATGAATCAATCACATTTTCTACTTGAAACTGCAAAACACTTCACAAAGTGTTTAATAGCTAAATTTATTTTGTTGTATTAGACCTGATGGTCTGCCAGCAGCATTATTAAATACAGCTATAGGTTCTAATTAATAAACCAAACTCTTCGATTGAAAGTCTACTAGTAAATTATGTAGCAGGTTTAGCTTTATCTCGTAAAGTATTACCAGTAAATGAGCTCAATCTCTTTTTGCCCTCAGAAGCAAGTTGGACGAAACCATAGTTAGTTTACTATTTGGTCACCCCGCTTTTTATACAGTTTTTGTGGTCAATATAATGAAAAGTTCCGAGATACCTTATATGTTGATATCAAAAAACGGTAGCCACAGCCCTTACTAAGAATTCTAGTGACCATGTAGAGGTATTGGTATAGAAGAGTTCTATAATGTCTTACACTATTCAAATAACTATGGGCATATGTCGATTACCATGTAAAAAAAAGTAAATATCCATACAGCTTTAATAATCATCACTGCTTCATGGAAATTCATGGTTGTAGAAAGGAAGTGGGATTTATCACTATTAAAAACTATGGGGGTTTTATGATGTTATTCTTACAAGTCTCACTTATCACTAAAATGATCAATTTCATTTTCTGGTTAATATAGCAAAGTAGACGTTGATTCAATTAGTATTGAATTTCACTCTAAAGCTAAATTTCAAGCTATAACCACTGTCCCGTTACGATTTTTGCTAAAGGTCAAAAATAAAATAACGAGAAATGACCAGAAAAATCATTGTCCGCTTTTAAATTAACACTTCATTGTTTGTACCATATATAAATAGTGATTGACAATTTGTGTTTGTAAACAGTAGTAATACCATATGCCAGGGACAAGCTTATGGCCAATATTCTAGGTGTCTTCTTCATAAAAACGCGGAAGCGATGTTATTTTTGTGTATATGATGGCTTAAAATTTTGTTTTCCTTATATCTTCAGTGTCAATCATACATTGGGATCTAAAGATGGACTATTGTGATATCTCTATAGTCATTTATTTAGAAAATTTTAGGACTGTTAAATATTGTTGAGTATCGAGTATAGCTTTTTTTCCTTCATGTATCTCTAGCCTAACTTTGCGCTTCATCTAATTGCATTTTCCTTTAGCAAAGTGGTTGATCATTTATAGCAAGCTTACTGTTTTAATCATCCGTTTGACGGTTGTTTTACCAATTGGTAGTTTAAAATGCTTTCAATATCAATATGGAGCGCCAGAGTAAATTCTACATCCTCGTTAACAAAACTGAGTTTTTCAGCTAGTGTTTATCAGAAAGATTTCAGGTTTACGGTTTTCTGAGTGTGTACAGGAATCTCCTTTAAATTCAGGGAACTCTTCCATCAGTACTACATGGATACAGAAAACATCGATTCAAATTCTTTCAGAGCAATAAGTTATTGTATTGTGTTTGTCAGTTTGAATTGTTAACTTCACAAGTTATTTAACATAGGTAGAACATTTATGATTTTGTGTGAAACCGCTCGTCTCTCTCCCAATCTTTTTCCTAAACAGTAAGCAAGATCATTCGGTATTCACTCAAAAAACTAAATGTGCCAGATCTAAAAGAGCAGGTTTATTTTTTTTCTGAATCACGAAAGTACACGGACTGGCTTGCTTATTAAAGCTTTCCGCAGTAATGAAAAAAATATGTAAAATCGTTACTAGAACTCCTTCCCAATTATCTCTGGGTAGAAATACTTGGTTTACTTGAAATAAGATTGCTGATAATATTTAACATGAAGACAGATATATCGCTCCTTTTAAAAGGCAGTCGTGACATCTGCTTTCTCCATCATATATATTTGTTCATCTTCTTAATAACCTGGTACACCAGTACAAGAGCATCAAAGTGATTCACTCATAACCAATTTACTGTCCTGTATTATATAACTTATAAAATATTCAAACCCATATAATTAACAGGCCATAAAAAATGTTAGCAAGAATGAAAAGACATACAGCCGGTGATATAATGAGCTGACGTTACGCAATGAATGAAAAATAGCAAGAACCGAAGGGTCGCTCATGGCTTATTTTATCGTCAAGGCTTAACCACAGGTGAAGAAACACCTGAGTGAATTTTTGTACTATTCAAGTCGCAAAAAGCGGAATTTGCTCTTTACCATCTGTCCAAAAATGGGTTACCTTTAGTAAATAGCTTCACGACTATCACTTTAAAAAGTTGGTAGGGGTGTAGTTCATTTTTTTGCTTCCGAAATACTCTGTTCACCATGTAAATTTGCGGCCATGGTAAAATCTAAAAAGTCACTGAGTAAATCTTCCAATAATAAAATGTGTCTATTAACAGGCTAACCCGCGCATACCGGTATAAGACACTACTAGCTAACCACCAAGCAAAAGATGATAAGATGAGATATCCCAAGTTAATTTTACAATATTTGTATCCAAAACACAATAACTTTTCTATATTTGTTTGACTCTATTATCTATTCTCTTACAACAATTCCTTAGTAAATTAAGTTTACCAGCGATTTATCTTTTTTGTAAATAGTGAACGAATATCATATCCCCTAAATCACCTCACTAGATATAACAGATCTGTCATCTGCGACAAATATTCTAAGCAAACTTCCTTTCTCCAAGCTCATACCGACGGTTCTGGTATATGCCAAGTATGCCGGCCAATACCCGTCTACAAACTCTTTCACTTCTGCGTCAGTCATTCCCGATCCTTTTAGTTTCCACAGGTGTCTTTCTTGTTCCAATCGCCAGTGGTACACCATTTTAGGGTTGTGTGCCGTTAAGTGCACTACACTGTCGAACGCAAAAATATCTTTGTAATCTGCCAGTTTTTCATTCATCTGGTCAACAGCCTCTTTAGAGATTCCTGTTTCTGCAGTTATTTGGTCGTATACAGAGTCTTCAATTGGGTAGCTTTGGAACCCCACGCACCAACCCTCTAAAATAATAACGTCAGGATGCTCAGCCTGATCCCATTTTTCAACTGGCAAACGATCTCCTCTTCCATTGTGTAGAGACTTGTCGTACACGGGGATCTTTGTTCGCTCTCCCTTCAATAAGCTCCCAATCACTGATTTTGCCAATGTCAAGTCGTGAGTTCCAGGAACACCTCTATGCTGAAACATTTTGTTATTAGGAAATGCTTTTGCCAAAGCGTTTTGCGCATCGTATGTCAAATAGAGATCGTCAATCGAAAGAATCACCGTTTTGATACCTTGCGACGATAAATTGTTGTGAATCTGAGAAACAATGGTAGTTTTCCCTATTCCTTGCATACCATTCAAACCAACGTACAACGGTTTTATCAGCCCTTTAGCCCGGTGGGCCTTGAACTGAGAAGTTATGAAAGATACACAGAGAGGTAATTTGTCCGCATTCATTGCTGATATCAAAGCTGATGGTAAAAGGAAAGAAGGACAAGCGCAAATACTTTCTCAGGCTCATTAAAAAATCAAATGTTCGTGCGGGGGTATTTATCTATGAACGGCGGTTATCCAGTCGAAACTCTTCGAGTCGACTTGCAATTAAGCTCGGAGATCTAATCAGATCTATCTCCAGATTTTCCAGCGGTATCTTCTAAGTAGCCTGGGACTGTCCCGACGGCATACCAGCGGAACTCTATGTGTGTGTCTGTGTTTGTGTGAACCATGCAGCAATCCCGACTTTTGACACATTTAATACTCTCAATGTTCTCCATCCACAATTATTTTCAGGAACCCGTCTATCAATTTTTATCGGATCTGTCCCGATTGAATTTTTGTATGTTCACGGTCGTATCCAACTAAAAGTTGACGAGTCTTGTGATTCAAACTGCTTCATGACTGTAATGAGTCAAAAAGTTTTTTTTTGAGCCCACCATAATAAATTTTCTTTGGGACCATTGGTTTTTACCCTACTAAGACTTTTTTCTTTTCTCTTGCTTTTCCTAACTCTTTTCAGAGTGCATCATCAATAGCAATCTGATTTCAAAAACATGTCTTCTCAAGATTTAACAATTCTTCTTGTCGGTAATGGAGGTAGAGAGCACGCTCTAGCCTGGCGTCTGTCTCAATCTCCTTCCGTCAAGGCCATCTTCGTTGCTCCTGGTAACGGTGGTACAGCTTCAGGATTGGACAAGGTTAAGAACGTTAATATTAAGAGCTCCGATTTCCCTGCTCTTGTCAAGTTCGCTCAAGAAAACAATGTTAACCTTGTGGTTCCTGGCCCCGAACAACCATTGGTTGACGGAATTGATACCTGGTTCAAGAAGGTTGGTATCCCAACTTTTGGTCCTTCTGAGAAGGCTGCAGTGATGGAGGGATCCAAAACTTTTTCCAAAGATTTCATGGCTAAGCACAACATTCCAACTGCTGCATTTGGAAACTTCACCGATTTTGAAGAAGCTAAGAAATACGTCGACTCTGTTGACCACAATGTTGTCATCAAGGCTTCCGGTTTAGCTGCTGGTAAGGGTGTATTGATCCCCCAAACTAAACAAGAAGCTTACGACGCTCTCAAAGAGATTATGCAAGACAAAGCTTTCGGTGACGCTGGTGATGAAGTTGTTGTCGAAGAATTCCTCGAGGGTGACGAACTTTCGATCCTGGCTTTCTCTGATGGTTACACCATTGTTGATCTGCCACCTGCTCAAGATCACAAGAGAATCGGTGATGGAGATACAGGTTTGAACACAGGAGGTATGGGAGCTTACGCACCTGCCCCCGTTGGAACTCCTGCTCTTCTAAAAGAAATTAGAGAAACAATTCTTAAGCCCACTATTGATGGTATGAGAAAAGATGGTATGCCATTCGTCGGTATCTTGTTTACCGGAATTATGCTTACCAAGTCAGGTCCTAAGGTGCTCGAATATAATGTCAGATTCGGTGACCCCGAAACCCAAACCGTGTTACCTTTATTGTCCAAAGATACCGATCTTGCCCAAGTATTCTTGGCTTGTGCTGAAGGCCGTCTCGATTCAGTCAATATTGAAGTGAGCAAGGGCTACGCTGCCACCGTCGTTATGTCTGCTGGTGGTTACCCTAACAGTTACAAAAAAGGTGATGTTATTACTATAGGAGACGTTGCTGAAAACACATACATTTTCCACGCTGGAACTGATATCAAAGATGGTAAAGTTGTAACTGCTGGTGGTCGTGTTATTGCTGCCTCAGCGACTGCCCCTACTTTGGAAGAAGCCGTAAAGAAAGCCTATGCTGGTGTTGAACAAGTTCAATTCGAAGGAAAATACTTCCGCAAAGATATTGCACACCGGGCATTCAGAGATGCTGCAGCAGAAAAGTCTAAGCCATCTATCACATACGCTCAAGCAGGTGTCTCCGTTGACGAAGGAAACAGATTTGTTGAAGAAATCAAGGCAAATGTAAAGGCTACCAGACGTCCAGGTGCCGACGCGGAAATCGGTGGTTTTGGTGGTCTTTTTGATCTTAAAGCTGCTGGTTACGAGGACGCTCTGCTAGTGGGTGCTACTGATGGTGTAGGAACCAAGCTCAAGATTGCTCAGGCTACTAATATCCACGACACAGTAGGAATTGATCTTGTCGCTATGA
This sequence comes from Geotrichum australiense, assembly GCA_030563945.1. Lineage (NCBI taxonomy): Eukaryota > Fungi > Ascomycota > Dipodascomycetes > Dipodascales > Dipodascaceae > Geotrichum > Geotrichum australiense. The sequence goes on along the minus strand of JAJMKR010000009.1, from coordinate 254,279 downwards.
GTGTTAACGATTTGATTGTGCAAGGTGCTGAACCTTTATTGTTCCTTGATTATTTCGCATCAGGCAAATTAGAAATCGAAACAGCTGCTAAATTTGTGAAAGGTGTTTCTGAAGGTTGTATCGAATCTAACTGTGCATTGATCGGTGGTGAAACCGCTGAAATGCCTGGTTTGTATTCTGGAAACGACTACGACTGTAACGGTACTTGTATCGGTGCCGTGAACCGTGACAAGATCCTACCAAGACTGTCCGAGTTCAAATCCGGTAACGCCGTTCTAGGTCTTGCATCTTCAGGTGTCCACTCCAACGGCTTCTCACTAATCAGAAAGATTTTGGAGGTCAACGAGCTTTCCTACGAAGACCAAGCTCCCTGGACTTCCGAATCCGTAACAGTAGGCCGTGCCCTGCTAACACCCACCAGAATCTACGTCAAATCATGTCTTGCCGCCATCAAGCAAGACCTCATTCTCGGAATGGCACACATCACCGGTGGTGGACTTAAGGAGAACGTCCCACGAGTATTGCCCGAGCACTTGAACGTCGAAATTGACGTTACATCTTACCCTGTGCCCGAGTTGTTCAAGTGGTTTGCAAAGGCTGGAAACGTTCCTGTTGAAGACTTGGCCAAGACCCTGAATATGGGAATTGGAATGGTGCTTATTGTTCAGGAGGAAAATGTGGACAAGGTTACGGAGGTGCTGGAGGCTCATGGTGAGAAGTGTTACAGATTGGGTAAGGTTGTGGAAGGTAAGAAGGAGTGTGTCTTGAACAACATTGAGAAATGGATCGCTTAAGGGTTAAGTCTTGAGTGAAAGAAACTTTCATGATGTGGATTTAGATTTGGATTTGTTTTTGTTTGTTTGTGTGTAATAGTTTGGTATGGTTGTTTTATTATGAGAATAGAATTTGTATATTGATAATATCAATTATTTGTTGCTGAATAGAGGATTTTGTAAATACAAATTGGCAAAGAACGGTATTCGGGTCTGTAGACGTAAAGTATATTCTACGTAGGCTTGACATTGTAAAGTAAACTAAGTATAATGTTTGCGATAATGAAAATTTAATGAGCATTTTTGTCAATCATTATAGTATCAGACACACCTTTATTGACCATGAACATATATCCTAGATATGCCCATCGATCAATAATTTAAAGGCAGGAGTTCAAGAGAAAAAAAAGAATTTAGAGAACAATTGTCAATTTATATGGCTACAGTACATACTGTACATTATTTTCAAGAAATAAAGCATTTAAATATCAAAATATATTATACAAATCTAACAACACTAACATCAACTACAACTGTCACAATCACCATGGTTCAGCACCTCAAACGTTATCACCATTGTGTACAGGGAAGTCCCACACCTTGTAATAATCCACTTTATGACCACCTACCCATCCCATATTACCTTCACTCGGCTTCCAGAAATCCACGCAATTTCTCCAGCATCCAAAGTCAGCTGGGTTCCTCCATCGTTTGTCGCCCGACATGGTGTCCCTTGCAGTGCTAAGGAACTGATCAATGCCCAGTAATTTGAACGCACCGCTCCAGCATCGCTTCTGGTGCTTGTGGTTTATGACTGACGTAGGGACATGCGAAGAGTGATCTGCTGGGAGAGATGAAAAGTCATCGGCTCCCATGAAGCCATAACGATGTACGTTTGCAGCTTCGTTTGTAGTTATGGATTTGGAAATCTGTACCAGCTGGACAAAAAGTAAGAAGAAAATCCAAACAAACTGAAGCGAGCTCCAAATGGTTATAATGGTACCGTATAAATCAAGGTTCGCAGCATCACAGAATATCGTAGTACAAGTTGAAGATTGAGGTGTAATAATGGAGATATAATCAAAAAATACCGACACATATAACGGAATTCCAATAGCTAGCCCAATGACAAAGATTACAAATCGTTTATGGTTCCTCACTCCAATTGCGTTATTAACCCATGGGCAGTAATGGTCGTATTTCGCCACCACTTTTTTCAGCATTTGGTCGTACTTTGATCTGAGAGGTTTGCGCACATAAGTCGCAATGCAAAAATGTCTAGTATCATACTCACCTCTGTCAATTAGGTCTTCAATCATTTTTCTCTGCTCGGAAACACCATTAAGCTTAGGTACAAACCCAGGGTCCATAAACATTGCTGTGAAAAAACAGTACATTGTGACTGAAAAGTCAATCACAAATAAAAAGTTTTTTATAAAAGAACTGAATAAGGTAATTGGTAGAACATGGAGCAGGTAATGTACCAAAAGCCAAAACGCGGTTCCTGAGAATACTCCTGACAGAAAGGGAGTTTGAATAAGAGCGTGGTGAGATTGATATGTTATATTAGGAAGAACTAGGCGACCCAGGGCTTTCATTGTTGCCAGCACCAAAGCAACAGATAATAGGATGGATATATACCAAGGAATGCTAGAGCTTAGTAATGAAAAGACTGTAAACAGTAAGAAATAAGGTGCAAAAAACATTATGAGCTTAGCAGTTTTGGCAGTAAGTAGTCTCTGACGTGGTAGGCCATCTGGAGTTCTTCCAGCTTCCTTCAAAGCTTCGTTCCATGCATGTACAGTGTTCATTTCTTTCGCCATAACCCAACAACTCTTCCCGTCATTGGAAACCGCATCAACATCTGAACCGTCTTGAATCAGCCGTTTCATACAAGATTTATTGCCTTTCACTATTGCCCAATGCAAAGCGGTGAAGCCCATAGAGTCTCGTAGTTTTACGTCTGCGCCCCAATTCAGTAATGTATCAACGGTAAGAGCATCGCCCTGGTACGCTGCCCAGTGTAAACTGGTACGGCCGTGAGGGTCAGGAGTATCCACTGCCATTTCGTGGTGTAACAGATATATCACAAGTAAGACATTGCTTGAATGGACACTGAGAAGAAGGGTGTTGAAGCCTTGAAGGTCAGTGAGGAGAGGATCAGCCCCATGTTGAAGTAACAAATGGACTATGTATACCAAACCTCCACGAGCAGCCCAGTGTAGCGGGGTGGCTTGTAACTCTCCACCTTTCACGTCAACATTAGCTCCCTTGTCCAAAAGATACTGGCATATAGACAATCTGTTGTTGATGGCGGCCCAGTGCAATGGCGTAACGCCATCTGAATTTGTCTCATTGACAGAATTAGACCCCGATTCAATTAACCTTTTTACCTCATCCAAATCTCCATGCTGACATGCAGTTACCAGCGTTGACACCTTTGGTTCTTCTACAAAATCAAAAATTAGTAAAGTTCCCGAGGACTTGAGTGGCAATATCAACAACGCCCAAAACCCAGCATTAAATCTGGAAGAAAGCGGCGAAAATTATTGAAAAAACGTGAATATTATCATAGTCCTGTTGAACATTGAAAACAAGTCATCTCAGCACAAATCAATTGATACGTACCAGGTTTGGGAGCGGTGGCAGTTACGGGTGAAGTAACTGTGGATGTGGTTGGTTCAGTTATCTTTAACGACGGAGTAGTTTGGAGCTCCAAGTCTGAATCCATTTTGCTAAATGCGTGGTATATAGTTGATTATGGAGGAAAGTGGTGAACAGGCAGGTAGAAGAAGAAGAAGAAACAGTAATAAGTCAAGTCAGTGTGAGAGAAAAATGCCAAAATCCGTCCATAGGTGTGTAAGACGTAAGTAGGATTTAGCTCATTTTTTTGTATTTTCCAAAACCCACATGAACTCAGCATTTATTGCATATTCCAAGCCTTTTCTCGAATGTGAGAATATGAGACAAAGCTATGTACACAGTACAGTAAAGCGCTAAAAGGCTGAGGGGCTTTAGCTTTTTTAGCCGTGTCTAGAACACTTTCAGACTAAAAGAGAAATAAAGTCGAAGTGCAAGAGACTAACAGCTGAAGCATAAGCTCAAAGCCATAACTACAAAAGGCATTAAGTTTATAGATTATGTCATTTCGCTTAAAATACAAAAGTTAAGCATTAAAAACTTTTGCTCATATGCCAACATCTAAAAACTAGTGAAAAGCACCTTGGTTTGTTTGTTTGTTTGTTTGAACTTCAAAGCAAGTTAACAGCTTTACGTTCTGTACAGTAACAGCACTATGCTCGGGCAAGACTAAGGCTGCGTAGGAAGCGCACTAAATTTCACACTATGGTCATTCTATCCATCACATGCACATGCGGTCGTGATAGTTCTTTGTTTGACCGCTACCGACGAGGGAAGAATGCAGCCTACTGCTAGGTAATGGTGTTGACAGAGGGGACTAAAAGATAATAATGAGTTATCACGATCCTATGATTCTGTGTAGATATCTTGCACAAGAATAGCAATGTTGAGTCAAATTGTGTCTTCCGATAACAAGTCTTTATCCTGGAGTTGAGCCGTTAGTATTCTGGTAAATTTGATTCTGCCAGTCTAGTTCTGTTTATCAATACGCGTCTTATATTGTATAGATAATGATCAGTATTCCGTTATCATATTCTTGCAAATTTGTCTGTGAGCTGTCCTAATTTGAATGAATCATGATATGAGATTATAGTAATTGACTGCAATAACTGCTAAGTATAATATGATGAGAAAACCAATCTTTTCTGAATGCCGATTGTCTCTATGATTGATCCCTTAAATTTTTTATATGACAATTTGAAGATTCTCAACTGTTCCAACAAAGCAGGATGTCCAGTAAGCTGTACGAAGATTTCGAAGCGCAAATGTGACGATAATTTTCTTTACAGCTACTGTTAGATGAAAATGATGCTAACCAGACATACAAAAGCTCAGACTTGTAGCTGATATAGTGTGATCATCAATCTAAGTAATTAAAAACAACCCACCCTCAGGAAGAGTAGCCCTTTATCAATCTGGTAGCGCACAGTAGGTTCTCTGATATCTAAAGCATCTACAAACACATTCTGCAAGGGAATACTTATCGTCAAAAAACAGGAACAAACATACTTGTGAAACCAATAGACCACTGTGCATATACAGGAACGTATAACGGAATCAACCACCATCTCACCCTGTTTCATTAGGACGATAACTATTGTTTATTACTAGAAAACATTCCTCGAGGATTCTTTTAGATTATCGTATATCATAGCAATGTGTTAACATATCAACACGGTTTGGCTTTCTTATTTGGTTTGTCCAGCTGCCCCTGGTGCCTTTTAACAAACAAAAAGGTGCTAAGCGAGATCCTTGTTTTCTGGGCCGTCATAGTATACACATCATTCATTCACCCACCACCCACCTGATTGAATGAGCATTTGGACTTGAAACTGCCAAATTTTTTTTCGGCAGCCCCTGAATATTTATTTATCAGCACAATACTTTTTTTTTCTCGATTTTTATTTTTTTTTACTAAAAATTATCAAATATAAAAAACTCTTCTCCTTTAATTCTTCTTTTATACATTTTTCTTCATTTTTTGTCATCTTCTTGACCTTATTATCATCCCTCCTCTCGGAATAGTCAGTCCCTGTTTATCCTACATAGATACCATGTCCTACCATCGTAAGACCCATTCAAGATCAAATTCTCACTTCACTTTCCCTCCGGCACCGACCCCTCCAACTCCACCTCCACAGCCAATCACCTATACCCAGTACGACAACGACCTATTCACCTATCTCACCAATGCATCAAACTCCGCCGAATACGAAGCTGCTTACAAGGAGCTTCACCAGGAAATGTCGACTTCTCTCATCCCACACTACACCCAGCCAGGTAACTTCCCCGTGACAAAACTCAATTGCGGTGCTACCGGCGAGGAGTTTCTCGAATGGAACGAATTCTTCCTCAGTATCTTAGGACCGCTTGCCAAGTCAATGATTAAAATGAGCGGTGAAGACGAAGCAGTTCAGACTAGCCAGGTTAAGCTCATTGACAAAGTCATGGCGGATCAATCAAACCCGGCCTACGCAGAGTTTTTGCAAAAGCAAGGAACCTATAAATATGTCTGTCTAGTTCGGGATTACAATCAGATGATTTTCAATCTCATTGCAGAAAATGTGTCCAACGCCTTGTACAAACTGTTTGCAAGCACAAAATCCGCCTCGGTGGCGTATGGGTTCATTGAAAACAGATTTTCTGCAAAGATATGGACTAAATCCATTTACCAAATGAGCACTATTCCAAGTACGGTAGGTGGTTATGTTGAGCAGTTCAAATTCCTAAAGGACGGTTTGTATGAGGCTAGGAAAGTTCAGCCGTGCGAAATTCCGGTTGTTGAATTCATGTATATTTGGGAATTTTTAAGGTCGCGGGAAGATGTCCGAGAACATCCTGGCGTTAACGGACCTTATCAACGATTGTTGGAAGCTAAAAATGAGCGCAAACAAATGGCATGCAAAGATATTGATATTCTCATGGAACAGATTGAAATTGCGATTAACGATGTCTTGCAAGATGAAGGCCTTTTAGTTGCCGATGGTGTCAATGGACTTGACAGCTCGTTTGATGCAACTAATGGCGCTATGAACAGAAAGCCAAAGACACGAGGAAGAAAAAGAAAGAGTGTTCTTGGTAATGGCCTTTTGAATGGTAACAATATTGAGAACGTGGGAAACATGTTAAATATGCTTAGTATTGAATCAAAAGATATGATTCCAAACGGCCCTTTGAATCTAAAAGGTGATCAAACTAAGAGGACTCTTCAAGAAGGAGGTAAAGAAAACATTGCAAAATAATTTGGACATCTTAAAAGACATTAGAAATTGCAACAAAAATATCATGGCTACTTTTTTATGGATGTATGGAATGGTTTAACTAGACATTTTTTTTAAAAAACATATGGATAATTTTATGAGAACGAAGAATTGTCATTCTTACATTGGAAAATTGACTCCTAATCTAGGCACAGCTATATTGAAAATCTATATATACAAACAAATATATAGACATAGATTAGATAAAAGGTAGAACTAATATATACACCGTTTTTGGATACTTAGTAGGTCAGATAACACATGTTTAGGAGTTAAGCGTCGACTTCATTCTTTTATGGCAAAGAAAATAGATGTGTAAACCTCTTGATGATAATAATATGTACATTGTCGTGAAATATATAATCCAACAGCCTTTAGATATAACATTGCTCTTCACGTAGTAAGTCTCGAATAAATTAAACATTCCTATGACTTGTCACTCTTTGTTTCTACAGCTTTTTCAACGTTATCACTCACAGTATTAATTCCCTCAGTCGTAACCTTCTCCGTCTTAACCTCCTCAGTCTCAACCTTCATCTCCCTTTTAGGCAAATACCACACATCCACCCCTTTCATCCATCTCAAGCCATCCTGTAGTATCCCAACAGCTGCTCCAAACGCCACCGCACTCTTCATAATCCCTATCCTTTCCCTTCCCCTTCCCTTCACCGCGAGCACGACGCCAACCGCCGCCGCCGCCACAATCGTATTAACAAAATCAATCTTCCCTCTCGCCCAGTCCATCCCAGCCTCCGTCCCAAAAAACAGCGCTGCCCCGGCTCCGTACTTCACAGCCCCCTTGGCACCGGACGAAAGCCCGGCCTCCAGCATCGCGTAGTTCTTCCGCTTGTGGTAAAAGTACCACCCACCCTTCGTGGTGGGCAGCCGGTGCGAGTTCTGGGCAAGGTACCGCAGTCCGGAACGCTTAAAGGCGTCTTGGAAATGGTAGATTAGACCGTAGCCACCGCCGCTGAGGACGCCGAGGGTGAGACGCGTGGGTGTGGCTAGACCGAGTCGTTGGGTCTCGGAGAAGGCGGCGTAGAGAGCTTGTTTACGCTCGTATTCGAGGGCGGCGAGAGCTTTGGCTTTAGACTCGGGGTCAAGTTCGACGTCAGCTAGGGATTTATCGGGCAAGGCGACACTCATTGATATGGAACGGTTTTTGATTATTTGGCGACGTTGAAAGTTTCGGTCCTTTCTGATCGATATGGGTCAAATTTTGTTGCATGCCCTGAAAGCCAAAGGGCGTCACAATGTAATCGATCATATGATATCGACTACAAACTTTATATAATAAGCATTAAGACTCTTTACATTAGTATCTGGTATTTAGACATTAGATGTCTTTACCGCACCAGCTATGACGTCTCCAGTTGTGAATTGTATACAGTAATTAAGCTTTTTTGGATCTGCAGCCTCCATGGTAATGTAATTTTCTTATTTTGCTACTTTCTTTCGATTTAGGCTGGACCCTTCAGGCTCAAAGATGGAAAATACCACCAAAGTTACGCAATACTAATAAGTTTTGTCTGGTTGGATTAAGCTAAGTTATGGCAACAATCGAGGGAATTGAGTACTGCGTTGAGCTCATACGTTGAAACTCGCAATATCAATTAAAAATTATAAATACCTCCTCATATCCCATATTACGTGCTATTTTATATTTCTCACGGTCATGTCAGTTATAGAAAGCAGAAAAACCAATTGATAATAACATTGACGAATATCTCATATACAGTAAAAAATCATTCATTATAAATAAAAATGTTCAGATCAACTCTTCGTTCTATTCCTCTCCGCAGAGCAACTCTTGGTGCTACGGTCGGTGCAACTGTTTTCGGAACCTACTACACAATGTCATCTCCAATCTCTCTTGAAACCAACGGAATTTTAAAAGGCGACGACAAATGGGTCGATTTCAAACTTCACAGCAGCAAACAGCTTTCTTCTGATGTCAAGGAATTTACTTTCTTAGTGCCCAATGGCGACCTGCTTGGTCTCACCTACACTTCTTGCTTGTTGGCCAAGTTTACTCCACCAGGCGAAAAATCTCCAGTCATTAGACCCTACACCCCTGTGTCCGACCTTGATACACCTGGCTTGTTCAGACTGGTCATCAAGAGATACCCTGAGGGTAAGTTCGGGAACTACATTTTTGGACTCGACCCCACCAAGACCGTTTCTTTTAAGGGCCCCATTCCCAAATTCCCTTGGGAGGCCAACAAATTTGAGCAAGTCGGGCTAATTGGAGGTGGAACTGGTATAACGCCTCTTTTCCAAATCCTACAAGCCATTAACCGCAACCCGGAAGACAAGACTAAGGTTGTTTTACTTTACGGTAACAAGACCGAGGACGATATTTTACTCAAAGAGCAGCTTGACGAATTTGTCAAGGCCAGACCTGACCAGTTCAAGATTGTGTACTTTGTTGATAAACCTAACAACGAGAAGAAGTGGAAGGAGCAGGGTGGAAGAACTGGGTTCATTACGAAGGAGGTGATTCAAAAGGAGTTCAAGGGCCCAGATGCTAAGACTAAGATCTTCGTGTGCGGACCTCCTCCTTTGTACAAGTCTGTGAGTGGACCCAAGGCCTCACCAAGTGATCAAGGTGAGTTGACTGGTTCGTTGAAGGAGCTCGGATACACGAAAGACCACGTTTTCAAGTACTAGATCGTTAAAAAATTGCTCAATTGTCATCATCCATAAGAACATGAAGTGTATAAATGTCCATATATATATACTATGTGCAATCAACTGAAAACGAACAAGCTTTCAGCAGCCAGTTTAATATTCAAAACGAACTGTACGATGTCGGAATTGAGTTTGGGATGTGTACATTCATAGGGCATAAATAATACGTAAGATAAAGCATGGTAGTGAATTAATGATACGAATATATTTCATACAATCATTACAATCTTTCAAAATCTTTAGCTTTAAGAATGTGTAAACTGTTGACTGTAACATTCATTGATCTAAGACTTTGTTTCATCAATCGGATTCGAAAGGTGAGCTGAAAATTCAAATGCGCTTGAAATTTTGCTCTAGTGTGGTCCAGTATTTTCTCGAGGGGTGTTTGTGTACGTGAACAAATAAACGTCAACGCCTACGGTCAATTAAAATACTATTGCCATATAGGCATATATAGGCATTCTTTGAAATTTCAAATCTTTTTCATAATGAAACCTCAATCACGAATGACCGTTTAGACGATTGTAATATTTCGATAGTATGATAGTACAGGATTTAGCGTTAACAATTACAATTATGAGCAATATGATAGGTAATTAGGCACCACATAGAACTCTAAATGTCAACGCTCACTCTACACAAAACCTTGCAATCGAGTACACAAAGAATTATAGATAACGTTCCGTGCACAGTTAGTTTGTGCTCTTACACGTGTGTATATGTGTATAAAGGATTCATCGTACGAAACGCACTTAGCAGGCGAATAGCAACTGTAAGGCCAAAATAGCAATTGAGAAAAGTGGACAGTTCCCCAGTTGCGTTCAGAAGCTGTAATGGCAGTGTAGCTGACTTAAACTACGACAACAATTGGCACAGCCAAGGTGAGGCCTTATCTGTCTTTACTTGAGTAAGGGCAGTGTCAAAGAGATCTATAATTGTCGTCTATATATTCAAGTATGAATATATTGCTATTCTGAATAACCTAATAGTAATACCGCACGGTGAAGGCTTATAGCATTTTATATTTCATAAGCGTCAACTCTCATAGGTTTATACCACTGACGTAGACTTTTCCGGTTACCAGGGCCTTTATCTACTAACTCCCTGAAAAGACACTTATATAGAACAGCTAATTATTATAGTACACAGTAAGTATAGTAAAAGAAAAAAAATCCCAAAAAACTTCCATAATTTTGTTATTTGCAATAATCATGCCACAGCATTTAGGTGATTTTACAACAACAAGAACGCATAGGTTCTGAAGCATTGGAAATGTAGAACACATAAATATGAACGACCATGTACCAGATTTCTATGAAACAGTCTGTTTTAGTATGGATTTAAGCCGGTTTAAATAAATGGTAATAAATCTATGTTTTGGAATAAGATCTCAAGCGTGATAACCTCTTCAACGCTCTACACTAATCAGCGCATTAGTTTCGACACCATTTTAAGAACATCACTTTAAAAGCACAAACCATCCATCTTAGACTACACTTCCCTCAATGCACGTATAAATCCCAAAACATGAATTTAAAATGAGTAGTATCATAGTTGTATGTACTGAAATGCGAAATACTAAAAATAGTAATAATTAAATAAAAAAAAAGAAAGAAAACTAGCTGCTCTCTGCTCTAACCAGTCTATGGCCTTTCGGTCCTACCTCGCCTTCCCTCATTTGCACCCACTTACTCGTTCTAACCGGGTTATTTGGTGGTGGATCTTCCGCTTCAGCCTCAATCAACCACCTATTAGCGACCAGCGAAAAGATTATGACAATCGCAACAATAAACCCAATAATTCCAAAAAACCACTTCAGATCGTCACCACCCTGTCCTGGAACACTCACATTCATGCCGAACAAACCGGTAACCAGATTCAGAGGCACTAAAATAGTGCCAATCAGAGTAACGCGCCCCAACACCTTTGTTACCCTATTGTTCGAGTTTACGGATTCGACTTGTAGTTGTGCCAGGTAGTTTGCGTGCGAACGTGAAAAGATCTTTTCGTAGACAGTGAGGCTTTGATGCATGGTAATTATATGGTCCTGGATATCGCACAGGTAAAGACTGATTTCAGATCTCGAAATTGGTGCATCTCCGTGACTGCACCGCTTGATGAACATTTTAATCACATCAGATTTCCCGGCCAATAACCTTAGCAACATCATCACTTTTTGTCTTGCATCACCGATTTTCCGAATCATTGGGGCAAAATCCGCCTCGCGTGCGATGAAAACCGAATCCTCAATCATGTCAGCTTCCATTTCGATTTGCCGTAGAACAGGTCGGAATGCGTCGGTTATATCGTCAAGTAGTGCATAACAAATCCAATCGGATGAGATTTTTGCGTAGTTTCGTAGCTGCCTGATCTGCCTTCGTACGCTGGCTGCATGAGGAATAGGGGAGTAATGGAATGACAAAATGCCGTCGGGGAAAACCACAAGGTATGTGTAAACAGGATCCAAAAAGGTTTCAGAGTCTTGGTCGAGCTCAAAAGTGTGGAAGCAAACAAAATAGTAGCTGGGGAAAAGTTCTACTTTTTCTCGAGCCTCGTGGTTTCGAATGTCGTCCGTTGTGAGTGGATGAATTTTAAAAGCTTTTGACAATGTTCTGAGTTCTTCAATTGATGGATCCAAACAATCCAACCACCAAGTTCCGTTTTTCTGGTTGAACAGACTTTCAAAGTCGCCGGATCCGTGGTTCAAAGGAAGAGAGCTCATATCCGGTGAATGTATTGTATCTGCGATTCCAGTCGCAAAAAATGCAAATCTGTCCATGGTAAACGAGTTTCTACGCTTTTTGTCTGGGATGGAAAAATCGCTGTTCGTTATAACTTTTTTGAAGTCGTTAGTTATTTGGATTTGCGGTTTGGGGTCGTTATAATACGATTCAAAAGGTTCTTCGCAACTGCCGCTATCCGAGCCATCAGTCTCCCGCACATTGTGGATTACTTCATCTTTTTTGTCTTTTTCGTCAGGAGTATCTTCTTGATGGTCCATAATGATGCCCAACGGGACCATGGGACGGTGAGATGTGACAAAATAGCTGCCCGAAGGGCGATAGTAATTACGGTTACTGAATTCAACTTCCCTGTCAATGTCATTAAATTTTCGGAGTTGGTCAAAACCAATGTTTGTTTGAACATGGCTAGCAATGTATGTGTCTTCAGGAGTTGTGAGTGTGACGGCCTGTGAATGCATTGATTCTATGAATGACGTTCGTGGGGGAAGCGTCAAATTGTGAGATTCTGAGCGCGGGATATCTGATGGAGATGTGAGACCGTACGACTGGTCAAACGGGTTCTCCTTGTTTGATTGAGTTTTTGTAAGAACGTGGATTGGGTCGATTCCATTGTTTAGTGATGAATTTTGATCCATTTGTTATATAAAAATTGTTTAACAGCTGAATTCTTTGTTTATATCTAGAAGAAATGGTTATCTGTTGAATGAAGATAGGTGCTGAAAGGTTAATAATAGATAAATAAAAAAGCAAGATTTGAGCAGGTTTATAACCAGTTGCTCTTTATATCGACATCTAACATGAACGAATTGAATCTTTGAAACAGAGTTTTAAAATTGTAGAAATGTGCATTCATTAATGCAATATTGCAGGCCAAAATCATGAAGGTATCTCGGGTCTTGGCCTATGCTATTCAGAAGCATTAAAGATGGTCACGAAATCCTTCCTAATACTCTACAGTGTATAACAGTTGTTTAGCTAGTGCTTTTCTCTTTACTTCAGTAGCTCTGTTTAAAAGCTTTTTTGTAGAAATATGCCTGGTGGTACTTGAAGGCCGTAGTTGGGCATTCGGTTAAGAGTGGAGGGCAGAACACTATTACCATAAGTACAATGTGTTTTTATTCTACTTCAAAACTACTTACCTTACCCCGGAAATGTCGCAGGATTTCTTATACACAAACGTCTGATTCTTAGGATAATTGCTGGAATAATGGAATTTAAACGTCTAATGTCAAAATTTGCTACACTGAGATATGTGATTCTCATATTTCGTGTGTGAAAATATTTTGGCTGAGGCCGATTCTACTTTGTATAGACTTTCCGATATACGTCAAACACATGTTTCCAGATATATGATTACATCCTTTGTAATAGATCTTGCCTTGATTCTAGATAAGATTTTGAGTATAGAATGGCTAAGCCGAAGATTGGAAATATAATAGATCTGGGGTATTGCGTTGCTATACTTTTTTAGTTTATATCCAATAAGAAATACCTTCTAACTATGGATATTATTTTACAACAAGCTCTGTACTTGGAAGATGTCCAAGTATCGAGTAGGTTCAAAATTATTAAATTTTACATAAATATATATCAAATATCTGATCAAATATACAGATGTGCTTGACATCTTTTTGTATAAACTTAATCTCAGTAATTCAGTTTTTCCATTGAACGATTACGTTCGCTCGTACAGGGCCGAGACTGTGATTGGCAACAAAACTAGCATCCATTAACTGAAACTTTCGTTCTTGAGAAAAATAAAGTTGGTACCTAGTCTCGGATCGCTCATTTCTCCATCCTCCGAGCTGGTATGCTCAGGTTCCGACATTTTCGAGCTTTAATTTCACCTTGTAGTGGCTCGGTCAATTTCAGCTCTAAAGGATTCTAAATCTAGTCCAAAATAGAAGTTCCGGAAGTATGAATGACAAAAGCGCATAACTGAGTCAATTTGATAATGGCGGAAATAAATTGTTTCAGAGAAAATATGAACTTATGTTAAATATCCTTTAGGCATTGTAACTAGCTTCCAGTTGTAAACTGCCATTTATGGATATGCTTTGATACATTACAAAATGCGTAGATGCTTTTATTGAGGGCCGTTAGCAGTTATACACATTACATGCCCGTGAGGTAATTCTCATGCTTAACATCAAAAATATATCATAAGTGGTACTATACTTTTACACATATTTATAACTCCATTGCATTTTCATCAACCCTAGCTTCACCAGTCAGAAGTTCACGACGAATCTCAGCAGTGATAGTAGGATGAGTTTGAATCTTCAAAACCTCCAACAGACCATCTCTTTGCTCTTCTGAAATATCGTTCTTATATCTCTGAGCAAATACTAAAAATGACTGATGCCAGATAACTGGTAAGTTTTGTTCTGCCTTACTGTTCTCTTTAGGTGCTCTGAATCTCATGAAATGGAAGACTAATGAATCAATGGTTTTGTAAGGAAGGGCATATTTCTTATCCAATAAAGTTCGGATAAATAACGAAATAGGTCCTGAGTAATATTCATATTCGGCCAGTACTGACAATGCATATGAGGAGTGTACAGCAGGAACAGAAACCTTTGCTAGAACCGACGAAACAATCACGGCTTCACGAAGAGAGCATGAGGTATTATAAATTAGAGGGAACAAAAACCCTTGGAAAAATGCACGAGGTTTGTAGAGTGATTTCTTGATTGATCTGTAGAGATGATAATTCAAAGTCTTGGGACCACTTCCAGGAGGACGTGGCACACTTGCATCTAGTTCGTCCTTGAACTTTTCAAGAAGAACCATGTTCACAAACTCTTTTGCTTCTTTAGCAGGTAAAATTGATATGAAAATTTTAGTAGCTTCATATGTTGCTTGAGGCGACCACGACTCAGGTTGGGTAACGTATAGAACATCTTGCCAGTTTTTCAAAGTGGGAATGATTTTGAAAGCTCTGGGAAGCTTTCCCGATCGGTAACGTGCAAGAAGTTCACCGACTTTGACGTATACAGCAATAACTTTGGGAGGTAACGAAACACCTTCACGCTTTGGTTCTTGCGCTTGTTGTGTTTGTAAAGTTTCGGCTTCTTTCGCTTGGATTTTTTGCATGATGAGATCGGCAAGATTTTTTCTTTCAGAGTCACCTTCTTCTTGAGCTCCACCTACATACTTTTGAAACAATGCTTCTTCTTCAGGATCGACTTCGTACTCTTCGATTTCCTCGTAATCTTCCAAATCGCTTCCTTCTTCGTCCTCCTCGTCACTGTTATACTCGCCAGCATCATCTTCTTCATCGGAATCGTACATTTTGTTATCCGTTCTATCGCCCTTGTCTTCTTTGCTGACTTCTTCTTGTTGTTCCTTAGCCATTTGTAAAATTTTTCGTGACGTTTGTGCATCGACGAATTCATCTGCATTCTCGTTGTCATTGTCATCTCTTCCAGAGTTTTTCGATTTCTTAGAGGATGAGCTCAGTCGTCCTTCCGACTCCTGCAGAGACACATGAAGCGGGTTGTGACGCAATTTAGTCTTATCTGTTACTTTGGGCATGTCGTTTTTAGTAATACTTGTCTGGAGTCAAATTATTCAAAATTTTTCAGTTACAAAATTTCATGAGATTAAAGAAAAAGTTTAAGATTGGGAGAAATAAAAATGAAGGCCCCTTACCCTCGTATATTGGTCCCAAATTTCTCCCAAATATTTTATTTCATTGACAAAACTTTAAAGTCCCAAAAAACTTTTTAACAGTTCTTCATATTATACCGAAGGCAATAAGCATATAACAAACATGGCAAAGAAATCTAAGTCGGTATCAAGAAAAAAGTTACAGGATCGTGTTCTGAATGCATTTGATCTTGCTGAACAAGAAGAATATTCTAGAGGAAAGAAAAGCAACCAATTTGAAACCGAAAGAATTGAAGATGGAGACGAAGATGAAGAAAATAGTGAACCCGAATACCACAGCGATGTGAATCCTGAAGACGACGAAGAAATTGATTCAGACGAAGCATTCGGATCCTCAGATGAAGAAGAGATTCTTGACAGTAGTAACTGGAAAAACAAACGAAAAGAATGGAAGTCGAAACATCAAAAATCAAAAAAGAAAAACAATGGGGACGGCGAAATCAGTTTGGGGGAAAGTGACGAGGACGAAGGTTATGAAAGTATAGACGAGTCAGAATTACTTCCTTTATCAGCAGTTTGGGATTTGGACGATAAAGACCTAGAACAATCTAAGCAACAGACCTCTGGTCCCGACGCAAGTAAAGTTAACGAAATCAAACTTAACGACCAAGCTGAAGCTAGCAGTGACGAATCGTCTTCTGAAGAGGAAGAAGAAGATTCAGAGTCAGAATCAGGATCTTCTGAGGAAAGCGATGGTCTTGATCTCTCAGATATCGAAGATGGTGACGATCTCGACCAACTTGACGAATCTCAATTGCAAGCACTCCGTTCTATGATTGCGGACCCTGATAACACCGACATGGTCACATTTGACAATGCCAAAAAACACCTGAATTCTCAAAAACTTGTTCAGGTAACAAACATATCAGAAGGTGAGTTTGCAGTTCCCAGTAGCGCTAAGCTGAGTTTAGATGATCTTGCAAACTCAGTGAACGACTCATCATCTCTCGCTTTGCTCAATGATGGCGATTCAGCTAAACCGTTGGCGATTCCTTTGGCAAAACGATTACAACAGCGATTGGACAGAAAAGCGGCATATGAACTTTCAAAGAAAGAAATTGCAAAGTGGAAAGACACAATAGAGACAAACAGAAATGCCGAAACACTACAGTTCCCTATCAACCCTGGTCCAGAATTTGTGCCACCTAGCAGTCTGTCAGCTTTAGATCCTCAGACCGATCTTGAAAAACGTGTCAATGAACTTCTCGAAAAGAGTGCTTTAGCTGATGAGAAAAGTGAAAGCACATTTGAGCAACTTGCACCAAGTAAGTTGTCTATGGCAGAACTCAAACAGCGACGAAATGAACTGCGTATGATGCGTGAACTTATGTTCCGTGAAGAACAGAAAGCTAAACGAATCAAAAAAATCAAATCAAAGACTTACAGAAAGATTCATAAGAAAGAACGTGAACGTGAACGTGAGTTAGTCGAAGGTTCTGATGAGGACAAAGAGGACCATGATGCAAAGAGAGCCGAAGAAAGAATGACGTTACGATACAAAAACACAGGAAAGTGGGCAAAGTCAATGGTGAAACAAGGGTTTACGAAAGATAAAGCAACACGAACTGAGATGGAAGAAATGCTGTTACGAGGCGAGAAGTTAAGATCCAAAATCTACGGGCACGAAGAAGGTGAAGAGGAAGAAGGTAACGATGACGAGTTTTTGAATGAGGAAGACAAAGAAGATGATGAAGAATTACAAAGAATCAAAGAAAGAGCTGGAAAGGGTGTGTTGGCTATGAAATTCATGAAAGACGCCGAGGAGAGGGCTAGGAAGGCAAATGAACTGGCTAAACAAGAACTCCGGAAGGCCAAGGAAACCGGTGGATTTGATGAAGAAGACAATACTTTCGGTGCAAACGAAGTTATCAATGACGGTCGACGAAAATATGCTCCAGGAACTGGGGAATCACGTACCGAACTTGATCAAGCCATGGACGAAGCACGCGAAGAATTTGAAACTGACAATATCAAAAGCCTGGAAAATCGACTTTCGAACAAACGTAAAAACAACTTTGAAAAGAGTGAAGAACCAGCCGTCAAGGTTGTTGTTGTTGATAACGAATCAAAAGAAGTAAAAGATGATTTTGCTCAATTTGACTCGGAAGATGAAGGTGAAGGCTTACCTGATGCAGATGAAGAAGATGAAGTTAACCCTTGGTTAAGCGGTGAAACTACGAAAAGAAAGAAGAAATCAGTTACTATTATCACAAAGGATAGTTCAAAAGCAGAAAAGGAACAGGCCAAAATACGCAAGTCTAAGACTAGTTCACGAAAGCCTGAAGCTCAAGAAGTTGCAATTGATATGAATTCAACGCTGAAGATTGTTGATCCCTACGGTTCTGACGGGGAAGAAAGCGATAGTCTGGAGACAAAACATCGACACTCTAAGGCATTTAGACAAACAGATCTTGTTAAGCGTGCATTTGCAGACGATGATGTAGTTGCAGAATTCGAGGAAGAAAAGGCACAGATCATAAAAGAAGATGGAGACAAGGAAGAAGATGTGACTATGCCTGGATGGGGGTCTTGGGGTGGTGAAGATATTGTGCCAAAGAAGCGATATGTCAAGAAAACAAAGGGTATCGTGAACGAGCGAGCCCGCCAGGATTTCAAAATGTCCAAAGTCATTATCAACGAAAAGCACAACAGGAAAACAGCCGTCTACAATGCAAAGAATGTGCCCTTCCCATTCGAAACCAGAGAGCAGTACGAGATGTCGTTACGAATGCCTGTGGGTCAAGAATGGACTTCCAAGTCGTCCTACCAGAAGCTTATTAAACCCAAGGTGTTGATCAAGGCAAGTACGGTGATTGAACCAATCAAAAAACCGTTGGATGATGATGGGGAAGAGAGCGATTAGGGGCTTTAATATTTTGTAACATAAATTTACTGCACTACATATTGTTTACATATATAATTTATTGAATTTTTTGTTGATAATAGAAAGAAAGTAAAAATGAGTTTTGATTCGGTAGCAAAAAAAATGACCGAGAGCTTTGCCCGCGTTTATCTTAAAGTTCTCCGGATGAAGAAAGCGAATTCGATAAAACCAGCAAAGAGTCAACTAGAGAAATTAGCCCTGCGGGTGTTGGCATACCTACAAACCTCCAAAGAGAATGATTCACCGTGCTACTCTGCGCTAAAGCCCCGTGTTATTAACAAGTAGCAATATGCGTATAGTATGATTTCTATGTAAACTATTGGGTGCTGCAGATAATTTGATAAAGCCCAAATTTCAACCGGTGTTCGTGAGCCTACTCCAGCGTTGGAGTTCAAAGAGATCAATTCATTTAGTCTCAAGATCTCCAAAAAAAGATCAGATCGGTCTGTGTGACTTCTCGAGTAGACTAATTGACCTGCTTAAATTTGAAGTGTGCATATCTTTTGATTTAGCAATGCACTGAAAGCCTTTACAATACTGAAATTCAACTTTCCAACACAAAACACGGAAACTCTAGCCCGTAGTGAAATTTCAACGCTCCGAGGCTGACTAACTTTTGCCAACAACAATTACCTAATGTCTGACTGATATTCCAACTGATATCACAGCACTGAGTTAACTTCTTCCCGTTATCAGTCGAACAATTTAAATATCATCGGTGATCCTTCTATTTGAATCCTTCAAATTTCATTTCACTTCATATCAGAATCCTATTAAGCCAGCCAATTCACAACTTGTAACGAAATAAAAATGTCAGTCATTACCACAATTTCTCCCATCACATCTAAGCCTATTGTCGAAACCCCTGCGACCACATTCGACCAACTCACCTCCTCAATCCTCCCTGCCGCTGTCTCAGCACAAAAAGCATGGCACAAAACCACCCTTGAGGAGCGTAAAGCTGTCGTGGCAAAGTTTCTTAACATTATAACCAGCGAGCCTATTGCATCTGAGCTCGCCAAAGAGATTACTGAACAAATGGGCAGGCCCATCAAGTACACTCCAGGCGAACTCTCCACAACCAAGTTGCGAGGTGAAACCCTGCTTCAGTTCGCTGACGAAGCCCTTAAACCTGTCAACGCTGGTGACGGGGATGCTGTCGAGTTCGAAGGTCAATTCAAGAAATACCTCACACACGAACCTCTCGGTGTTATCCTCATTATCTTCCCCTGGAACTACCCATACCTCTGCCTCATCAATGCACTAGTCCCCGCGTTGCTCGTGGGTAACTCAGTCTTGATCAAACCTTCACCACAAACCCCAAAAATTGCATCTGCTGTGGTGAAATATTTCAAAGAGGCCGGTCTCCCTGAAGGCGTTCTTCAAGAAGTTCACTCAGGTGATAACAGTCTCATTGAGAAACTGATTCAACGTAAAGAAATCTCCGGTGTGGCGTTTACTGGTTCAGTGGCCGGTGGTCTAGCTGTTCAGAAGGCTGCCAGTGGAAGAACCATTCCTGTTGCTTTGGAACTTGGTGGAAACGATGCTGCATATGTCCGTGCTGACTGCGATGTCAAGTTTGCAGCAGAAAATATTGTAGATGGTGCTATTTTCAACTCTGGTCAATCATGCTGTGCTATTGAAAGAGTGTACGTCGACGCTTCAATCTACGATGCTTTCGTCGAAGCTGTTGTTGAGGAAGTTAAGGGTTACAAGGTTGGTGACCCATTTGATCCTGAAACTCAAATCGGACCTGTTATTTCAGAAGCTTCAGCCAAATCTATCCGCGCTCAAATTGCAGATGCCGTTTCTAAGGGCGCCAAAGCTTTGATCCCTGAAGGTCATTTCGCAGCTGAATCTTTGAACCGAACATTTGTCGGTCCCCAAGTTTTGGTAGACTTGTCTCCTGACAGTGTTGTTCTCATCGATGAAACCTTCGGCCCTGTTATTCCCATTGTCAAGGTTGAATCTGACGAAGAAGCTATTGAGAAGATCAACGACAGTGACTTCGGCCTCACTGCATCGGTCTGGACCAAGGACGTGGAGAAGGGAGAGGAACTGGGTGACTTGATTGAGGCTGGTACAGTGTTTGTGAACAGGGCCGATTACCCTGATCCCAAGTTGGCTTGGACTGGATACAAGAATAGTGGAAGAGCGGTGAGCTTGAGTAAATATGGATTTGACTTTTATGGAAAGTTGAAGTCACACCATATCAAGAGGGTCTAAAAGAAATTTTTCTTTGTCCCTTCTTTCATGGCTTGAGTCGTCGTGTGTGTAGTATATTGTATAAAGGTAATTATGTATAGAAATGTGTGAAATATAGGTTTATTCTAGATCTAAATAGGTGTTCTACTTTGAATGTTGTTTGTAAACTCATGTGTAAAGATTGTTCAAACACTTTCCTCTATGAATACAATACCACCAAACCACAATACTTACAAAATGAAGTATACTCAATTGCTTCAACCCGTTCCTTCGTATGCCTCTCCATACCCACAATCACCAACTTCACGTACTTTCCGTATTTGAGAAATATGAGCAATAACTACACTGGTTGATGTCCATGGTATCTAGAACTCAAACCAGGCTTTGTGAGCCACTAAAACTCTGAAGCTGTCTAGTTCCAACGATGGAGGTGATGAGGGCTGACAAAATCAATCTCCAAATGGTTAGCGGGCCGTTTACTGTCGACCACTGGAACGCAATGCATGACTTCTGTAAGTTTTGTTCATAAACAGATTCCGACCACCCAAGGATAGGTATATACACAATTCATTTTGTTTTTGTAATATTATAGATAGTTGGATACAGCATGTATGAGTTCATACACTGTACAGTACGTACTAATATACACATCACAAACTACAAATATATCACAAGAAAGGTCCAAGATCAGATAAACTTCTACAAGGTTAGCTCTCAGTCATGGCGAACAAAAAAACATCATCGTCGTCGGCATGTTCTTCCTCAGCGTATCCGCCCACACTCTTATCATTTCCATACGCCGTGATACCCGTTTTTTCTCCCGAATATCTATCGCCAGAACTTCCAAGTCGTTCTCTCACGTTTCCAATTGCAAACTTTTTAGAGCTGGAGCTCCCGCTTTCACTGCCAGGGCCTGCTGTTGAGCCAATGTTCATGTAACTAAGTCTCTTGGTTGGGATCTCTAGGGGACCAACTGCAGCACTCATGCTCATCCGTGAGTTGGTCATAGATTCTGAGAGCGCTGAATAGCTACCTTTCATGCTTTGGAACTTTGACAGCATCTCACTCGTATCACCTGTATTAGAATCAGATGGTCCCCCTAGTAAAATGCTATTATTAACTGGTGTCCCTGAACTGCGTCTTCGGTCGCCTAGATAGCTGTTTCCACTCGTGCTTGAACCAGCCATCGCATCTACTAACTGTACAAAATCAGAGAGCCCGTCATCGTCACTCTCCATAGTTTTTCTTCTTGGTCTGACGTTAGTAAAAGAGCTACTATATCGCGGGGATGACGATGGGCGGCTTACGCCATGCGGTATACGAGCTGCAGCAAGTGAGGAATTTGACGTTGTGCGGGGAAGCATCCCGATTCCCACTGGTGCTGATTCAGAAGAGGGCGATGCCGAGAGAGATGGAGTTTTGAAAGGTTGCACTGATGGGTGAATGGGCTTATACGTAAAAATGCGATTTTGCGAGGTTGAAGGAGATGGGGAAGGGAGCGGCTGATCCATGCTGATAAACTTGTCACTAAGAAAATCTTGCGTATCAGAGACTAAGAAATCTGCATAGACACGGTAACAATTGGAGATGGAAAGAAGACCGACAGGGGTTCTTACCGAAGGAAAGGCAAAATTTTCTACTTGAGGAGACGAAATGTCAGAGATTTTCTTTCGAAGTCCGAACCTTCCCTTTGAAGTTCTTTTGGCAGTTCCGTCATATAGCCTGCATTCTATTTTTAGAGGGGGGACTGTCAACCTTGTTCTATTCAGCTTTTTTCTAAGTTGGACCACAGGTAGAATTCCAGCAAGTGTGTATACACTTCGCATCAATACAGAGATATGCTTGTATATGGTGCTTGGTTCCGCAGCAAAATCATTCCAGTCAAGAAGTTCTTTACCAGGGGCAAACTGTATGGTCCAACGTTCAAGCACAATTTCACTTCTGCTACCACCTGTTATGACAGGTACTTTGGAAGTTGTTCCATTTTGGTTGATAGCCAGCAAAACTTTATGCTGAGGCCCTAAAGCGCGCAGATCAAGATATGTTTCAATGATGAGAGGAGATACAGGAGAAGACGAATTTATAAGATCAGAGGATTTCCATGTCTGTATTTCGTCTCTGAAAACATCGAGTTCTGTTGTTTCGAGGTTGAACCAGCGATTTGACTTTTGTGACAATTCTGGGGTAAGGAGGCGAGAAGTTAAGATGACTTGTGCGGATTTTGAAAAGAAGTTTTGTAATATTTGGTTCAGTTTTGCTTCACGACTCATGATGTTGATGATTATTGTTGAACAATATGATACGTTAATAAAATGCTAAAGAAAATGCAAAGGGTATAAATATAGCGTAGGTTGTGTAAAATTATGAATGCATAAACAAATGAAGGAGACGAAAAAATGTGATGATATTGTACAGATTTTAATGATATTTTGACTGAATCGAGACAGATTGGTGTAGAGATTCAGATTAGATACTGCTGAGTGAAATAGTGCTGTATGATACGATATGTTCTGATAGTTGATGATTTAGAATATTAGTGTGATTCGATGTATTGGTATATGGTACAGTTTGATGTGATCTGATGGGGTCAGATAAGGTCCAACCACGACGGATAAGATCAAATAATTGATAGTTTGACAGATCTTGCAAAATCTATACAAATATGGAAATTCGGAGAATAGAGAAAGGGAGTGCAAATGTAGGTGATGAAAGTATTCGAATCAGTGCGGTGCAAGACAAATTTATGGTACTTGTATATATCGTTAATTCTTTATTTGTCGCGTGTATGGGTCTGATGAGAGTCTCTTGGAATTTGTTTTGGTTTCTTTGAAGTTGAACTGTGTATTTGTTGGTTGATTTATTGATAAGCGTATAAGTTTTCGGTTTCTATCTGAGATCAAGTTCGTTACTGAACACTCACTTCCAATATATAAAAACAAAAAAAGGTAAAGTTAGATAAGTCTGGAGCAATATGGACACAAAGAGTGAAGATGTAAGTCTGATATTTATAGCCGTGATTGCAACGAGAATATCAATATAGTGAAATGCAACGTTTATAAGTGCAATAAAAACGAGTTTAGTTGTATTGTTCGACTTTCATTTAAAGATGCAAGGAAGAAGAAGAAAGAGAGAAAGAAAGAAAGTCCAAAGAAAATAGAAATACACACAGGCAGGAGAATTAAAGCACTAAATTAAAATAATCAATCAGTGAGGTTAAACTCAAGGCGCAAAAATATATTCAGTCATGTTTTTTTGGTCACATAATCTATTTTGCACCATCTATGATAAGCATTTATTCATGTCTGTATAAATGCTGCTACACATATTTTATATTGTGCCAAATTTTGTACTGCAGTGGTATATTTTATAAATTTATACCAATAGTGACAATTTCCATAGAGAACAAAAAGATATATTACAACCACGCCAAACACTCTTGTATACATATATAGAAATACGGTAGCTGCCTGTTCAATAGAACTCATTAGTCCTTCCTGTTCAACTGCAACTTTTAATGCAAAGGACACTTTCATTCCAACGAACCAGCCAGTTCTTTGACACAAAATAGGCGCAGCTTTCTAAGCTTGTTCCAACTACACTAAGTATTAAGTACGTAACGAGCATCTAACTTAGTAGCGTATTATCACGCTAAAGTATTGCAAAATTACTACTCGAATTAGCAATAAAGTACAGCATATCAGATTCACATATAATCACAGTTTGCTTTCCCTTCAGTTCTTGTTAAAAGAAGTCGGAATAGCATGGGATTTATACGTTTTCCAACTTTTCTGGCTGATAACATGGATATGAAAATGGTTAGCTCTGAGGTACAGTAGTAGTATTCTGGTAGGTTGGATAACTTGATGGATTTAGCTGAGCATGTGTATGAGTTATCGATATATCGTTAGCTATAGAATCAGAAACTAAGATTTATTATCCGACAGGTGAGATAAACGACACAGCCTGTTACCATTTAAACTGTGCTAACCAACAATTATATATTGTATATGCTTTGTTAACAAATTCAGTCTATCAAACTTAATTCTTAATATGTTTTTGGACAATAATATATCTGGGGCCAGCAGGGTCGACTGGTTCTAAGTGCCGGTTGTGTTGTATCTGTCCAAGTTGTTGAACGATCTACTGGTGATTTTTTATTATCAAGGAAAGTAATAATTTTAAGCAAACTAGAAATAAAATTACCCCAGTTCTAGAAAATGGCCAACAACACGTACCTGTATCAGCATTAACATCATCTTAAAATCAACAGAACCCAGTCTAAAGTTGAATGCCCAGGTATACCCAAATGTGTCTTCCATTGGGCGCCCAAGTCTTTTGCTTATTGAAAACATACAGTGAAGTAAAATCACTAAAGCTAGACTAAAATACAAGTCCAGTATTTGGTAGGCCAATACCAAAGTCTTCAGAATGCTTCTTTTGAGCAGCATTCTAGCTAGAAACAAGTTTTTTCTCAGGAGCTAGCTTTTGTTTTGGTAGTTGTTTTAATTCTACTTGGTTCAACGGAACATCAATTGACAGTTCCTATAAAATCTTGCCTTGTTGCAATTTCCTAAATGACCGGAATGCATAAATCTATTAATCATTTGTTCTACTGAATATGATACCTCAAGCGGTTCGCCATGTATTCACCTTTAGCAACCCCATATGAACTAGTTATATACCAAAAGCCAATCAACATCAAATACTTCGGAGAAATTCCGTTAAAGTTTTTTATTTGATTTTCATAAAATTCCTATTATAATGAATCTCACGCCATCAAATTCGCCATCAGAACTTCAAAATGGTAAGTAAACAGTGCAGACTTTATTCTGTACTGAAACTCCAGCTTTGATAAATTATGACCAGTGTACTTTTTTATTGATAAGTGACATGGCAAGCGCAAAAAAGGGTCGTACTTCTGGTACGGCACACTTGCAGGAATCGCAAAAAATGAAAGTAGAATAATTATGTTTTTAATTGACAATGACATTAATTAGCAAATTGATGAACCTGCAAAAATGGCTTCATACAGTCTGCTATGGATGGGTATCGGTATTGCAAGGCCCTTCTGTTAAGGCATATGGAAGTACTATTGCTGAGACCACTGTTAGTAAAAGAGCCAAAGTTGTATGTTATGCTTGTCAACAATACTAAAGTGTCAATTCTGTGGATATGTCTCGACGCAATAAATATTTATAGCCTATACCGATACACATGTTGTTAGAGTACTGCCTATTTCAAGTGTATTCGAGATACCCCAGGTATGCCAGTAAATGGAACCATTGGTATCATTGTAACCTCTTCTTAGCACCCAATCATTGGAATAATCTTGACATATCGATACGTAGTTATTGAAGTCAATCGAAATGGTGGAGAGCCTGCTAAGTCGTAAAAAACTATTAAAACAAAAGCTCAGTTATGACGACAAAAAACTCATATCTATGTCATTGATCGTCATGAATTGTCATTTCTTCTCAGAACACTAAGACGTTTTTCAGGGATGATACAACAAAGCTACTAAATACTTTCGCAATACAAAAGAGTTATTTGTCGACAAACGTTGGCTAGGTAGATCTCAAAACTAGCCATCTACCAAGGTCAACTATTAGCTATATATACAATCGTTAATTGTAGCTCATATTAACAGAGCAGCCCTTTGAAGTTATTGATGAAAAATCTTTTGACAAGCGTTGTTTCATTTCTGTGATAAAGGCTACATATACCGGTATCACAACTATATCTATTTTGGTGATCAAACCTATAAGGCTACCTAGCCTACCCAATGAGATGTGCACATTAACTACCTGTAGTTATGATTCATATAAGTTAACCCATTCAACGCGCTACATATAAACAAAGCCCAGAAAGTTTTCCTTTAGAGCTACAAATGTCACGATGGTCAAACTAAACCAGTATGACTATCCAGAGTAGCATTTGCATATAGTGACGTTTCATTTTACCAGATTTCTATTGAGCCCTTATGACCACGCAGAACGTGATCTATACAACTCGACAATTTCATTATTGTTATGTTTGGCCTAGACTTCCAGCTACGAACAAGGGCGCGAGTCTGGTGCATAGTACTACTGTAGCTGAATGCTCCACGTGGATGCTTGGAAGTTACCATAGTATGACCACTGTCTAGCTATCCAATCGTCAGGAAATAAAGATTCAATTGGCCCGGTTAATATCGCACCAATGCTGAACTAGCAGGGTTCGAATGCTGGATGATATCATAAACTGTTGTAAAGGATTACTAGCAGTTTACTGCTAGTAAAAGCCACCTACGGCGGCGGGTGGGGGGCCCAAGCTGGCGAGCCATTCGGCAAAATCGGATCACGTGTGTGTTTTTTTCTTAGCGCAGTATATATAGATGGAAAAAAATCAGACTTCATCATGTGACTTTTGTACCAAATAAAGTTTTTCTCTTCTCCCTTATGTTTTTTTCCTTAGCGTATTATATATAGAGAGATTGTCGTGGATCCAAGATAAGCAACTGCTTAACACTTCGTTTTTTGACTTTGAAACTTGGTATGCTACCACTGTATTTAAGTACAGTACTATAAACTATCCACAAATGCTTAGTACTAGATATTATAGCTTAACTCTTAAGGCCAAATTTTTTAAATTCAACTAAACCTCCCAACACCGTCTTTTTTTCCCAATTCAAGCCGGCTTTTTCTTAACCAACTTGACTTGAATACACCCCCACACACAACTTTAACAGCCGACTTCAGGAAGATACAACGAAGATGGTCAAATCAAATAGACAATTACTGTCTCACGGAACAAGGGTGTATGCCTCCAAGAAGTCTAAAAAGGGCGTGGAGGCTGTCACTTTTGATAGAGATGCAAGAGCGTATGTATAAGATGTTGTGGTTTGCATTATGGGAGTGGTATTGACAAAAGGCTATGAAATATAGTGAATATTTGACTGGGTTTCATAAGAGAAAGGTGCAGAGAAAAGAAAGGGCTGCCGAAATAGCGAAAAAGAAAGCACATGAAGAACATCTTCTGGAAAGAAAAAAGGTATGTGCACAATTTTACTTATGGTATGGAAAGTTATTAATAAATCAATTTTCAAATAGATGAGAGAAGAAAGATCACAAACCATAGCAGCGGATCTGGAAAGGTTTAACAAAAAAATGAAAGAAATCGCAGATGAAGAAGAAGACTGGGGTGGACTCGATCCCGAAGCTCAATCCGGCTCAACTTCCGAACCCGACGAAACTGAACCTACCACCGCCCCCCTCAACGAAGAACAAATATACGAAGGGTCCGATTCCGAAACCCATGTTGTAATTGAAGAACTCGACGACAGTATTTCTGCAACTGCCGAAATCGTATCGAAAACCGTCCCTCGTCTGAAATCAACCACGACGACCCTAGAAGACTCGATCTTCGGCGACCACGAACAGGAAGCCGACCAGGAAGATGCGACCGAAGCTGGAAATATTAAACCAAAGAAAGAAGGTAAAAAGAAGTTTAGATATTTGACTAAAACTGAAAGAAAGTTCAAGGTGGGAAAAGAGAAAGGAAGAGGGAAAGAAAAGAGGATAAGAGGGAAGGGAAAGAGCAAAGGGAAATAGAGAAACAAGTGGGATAAGTTTAGGAATAATATCATTGCCATACCATATCATATTATACAAAATACATTAATAAAGTAAAGCCAGCTGTAGTAGGCGATTTATAGTCTTCTGTGATTCTAGTCGAGGATCGTTGAAGAATTGTTTTTCAGGAAGAACACTGAAATAATACTTAACATAAACATCTTAAAATTTAAATCTTTTGTAGTATATCACATGATACACACACAAACACTTGTTACGCTGAAGATGATTGAAAAAGATCAATTGAGATCAAACATCCTTCTGTACCATATCACACAACCTGCAATACACTGGTAGTTGTTTCCAGATTTTCAGTACTCACAGGTCATCTAAAAATGGACAATGTAGAACTACAAAGACGGGCTGCATTCTCTAATGTAAGTTTTTTATTTCCAAGTTATGACGACAAAAATGTGTTTTTCTGTTTGACAACTAACATTTTCTCAATAGGTGAAAGATACTTGTATAACACTTTCTCAGTTGGCTTTTATGCCCTCGCCGTCTGAGGCCGCTTTAATTCCAGCTCTCACCACTTTACGACAAAAGTTGTCCCTTGTTTCACCCACGATCCTAAATGCCTCCTTCAGCGACTACGTTTTCTTTCCCATTTCCAAACTTCTCAACTCCCCGAACATATCTGATCCTCTTGCCGAGCGTATTCTTGAGGTGATTGCGCTCTTGATCCCCGGCTGGTCCGATCCAAAACTGCTGAACCAGATCATGATTCTGGCTACGATGCTGGTTGGAAAGAACTTCCGCGCAACCAGTCGGGCTGCTTGTACGGTTTTGGCAGAGGTCTTTGGGGCGTTGAAATCGGAGGATCTGACCCCGGCGAGTGTGGCGACGGCTTTGGTTGCTGTGTTGGAAGTGTGTAAGGGTGCGGTTGAAACTGAGGTTAGACTGGAAGCGATTCGGGCGCTGACGGTGTATGCGGAGCGTGCTAATGATGTTGACGAGGTCTTGCCCGGAATTGTGTCGAGTATGGGTAAGGTACTGGCTGAGAAAGTCAAGTATAAAGTATTGATTGCAGCAATTAATCTCATAAGGATTGTTGTTGTGAAAAGCATGAGCGATTCTAAAGAGTCAACAAATGAAAAAAGAGATAAAGCGGCAGCAGATCAATTGAAAATGTCTTTAGTGTGGATTGGATCGGCTCGAGGGCATGAAAAGGTTGAAGTCAGAGATGCAGTGAACAAATTTTGTCTCGAAACTATTTGGAATTGTTCAACCAAACTCGAAAATTGTCTACCGATATTCATTGAGAATGCGTTATTCACTGCTGATGAAAGCGCTTTATTCGATTTGCAAAGTGTCGTCCGGCCGTCTGATAAACTTTCCGATGTGTTAAAAGAACTCATTTACGATTGGATTGAGTCGGTGCCTAGATTGGGAACTGCGCAAGATGAGAGGCCGGCTAAAATAATTCTTGAAGTTATTAGGAAGGGAGTGAAAGTTTTGGATAATAACACTGATTCAATGTATTTTGGGTCTATGCTGATGAATACTCTCACGCAGAACTTGACACTGAAACAAAGCAAAAAAATCGTTCCAGAAGAACTGGTCACATCGAAAGAATTGGTTCAAGTAGCAACTTCTAATCAACAACTTGTACTAACAAATACTAAACTATTTACAAACCTGGGACTTGAAGTAGTGAACCCTGATATTGAGCATGAGCTTGAAAAGACGTTGATCTTTTTTGGATCTTTAAACTCTAATTCTTGGCCTGAGCTCGAAAGTGTGATGATGAAGTTACGAGAAACAAATTCTGGAATGGAGAGAGGATTGCTAGGATGGATCGCTGTTAATGTTTTTGAAGGTATGGAGTTGGGTGATAATATTAGCCAGTGGATGAATGTTGAAGACAGTACAGACGGAGTAGAAGACTTGATAATGGAACTGTACAGGTTTAGTTCAGAATGGTTTATCAGTGAACAGGTGGGGTCTGAGATAAAAAGAGTTTATGATCTTAACACATGTGTGTCCTTGAGAGGCATTGCTGTTGTTGTTAGATATATGAGATCAGATTTCAGAACACAGCTAATGGACATTCTGTACCCGATTGTGGATCTTCTCAGTTCCACCAACACTACAGTCAGGATGACCGCCCAAAAAACAATGATAGAAATTACCAATGCATGTGGGTATCCTAATATAAGAACGCTGCTCGTGGACAACGCCGATTATATTGTTGATTCTCTATCAAATAAACTAAACTTACTTGACTTTTCTGTTCAAGGGCCAGCCAATTTGGGTATTTTAGTAAAGCTATCCGGCGTAAAAATTGTCCCACTTTTGTCAGACGTTGTCGGCGCAATGATTGGGATTTTGGACAACTATCATGGTTATGGGCAATTGGTAGGTGGAATTTTGGAGTCTTTTGACGCTGTTGTTGCCGAAATTAACAAAGGATATGCGAAAAACGTTATTGAATGGAAAGACTCCGAGAATGCGCAAGAAGGAGGTACAGGTGGTAGGATCGAGGGAAGATTCAAGCTTTTGAATAGTTTTGACGAGTTGATTCAGAACTTGAATGAAAAACCGCAAGTGCCAGAATATGAAGAAGTATCAAGCGAAGAGTTTTTGAAGCATGATGGGAAACCTTTTAGTAGCGAATCCAAACACGATAGTGATGACGAGGATGAATCAATGGAGCCCTTCAATGAGGATTTACAAGAAGAACCAGTTAAAACTGAGGAAGAAGAGTGGAAATCACCAATCCCTAAACCAACTTGGGATCTTACGTCGACAATATTTCAGTATTCCTATAACTTTTTGACACATCCATCACCACGCGTGAGACTATTAACACTGCATATAATATCCACATCCTTATCACCACTATCCACTTCTCCAAAATACCTTCAATTAATTGCATCCATATGGCCTTCGGTCGTATCTCTTTTAACTGATGACTCCATCCAAGTACGGCGCGAGACCGGTGCTTTGATTGTACAAATGGCGCATCTAGAACCTGAGTTTATGAAGACGAGAGTACTAGAGGTATGGGAAAAGATGGGTTCCAATGGTGTGAAAGCGTTGACTGAAGTAGATGTTGGATGGGAAGTGGTAAGCAAACTGGTTGATAGGAAAAGAGGAAGTGATAGAGAAGAGGAGGAAGATGTTTGGAAATTGGTTATGGAAAAGGAACCGGACTTGGGATGGTGGGTGGAATGGAAGAATGGAAAGAGAAAGGTGCCGGAGGTTGGGTTGCCTAATGGGTTCTTGAAACTGGAGTTATAGAATGATAATTATTTATATAAGTTAGTATTTCTGAAAATTGATAATATACAGGTAAATTGGAGTTTGTCGTTGTGTATGGAAGAGTTTAATGATATCAGTTCTGTTTCAATGTTGGATGTATTCTATCTCCGAGCTACAATAACAATGATAATTCATGTTACCTTGACATTTCATGGTTTGTATAGTACTAAGATGGAAATACAAATGAAATTCACGATAAAAAATTGAAAATCAATACTGTGGTTTCTATAGGACAATATGGCATCTTATAATTGAAATCAGAAGCTCATAGTATACAAGTTTAGATATTCAATGGCGAACATCAAGTTCAGCATCATTCAAACATACTGTGTATTGCTAACAGATAAAATGAACTTGGTGGGCCATTATGAAGAAGTAAAAATTGTTGTTAGTATCATCAAAAAATGATGTCGAGCGATCATCCCGTATAGTCAGTTCGTAAATAAATTCCCTTAGCTTGTTAGTGCGTGTACACATGTGGGCACGAAACGTCAATCACAACAGTTCTAGCTCGCTATATGTACATGTATTTGTAGCATTCGTATCAAATTGAATTGCATAGAGGATATATTCATATACTCTGCATTGCCACAACTGTTCCACTTTTTGTAAGTAGCATACGTATATGATATTATAACGTGATACAAAACCTCCTAACTTCATTTAAAACATGGACACTTAGGCACCCGACAGACTTGAACACTACAAGCTTATACTCTCAAATTGTCCATGAAACACAAGGATTATTTGTATGGCCTCACTTTCTTAGAAATGTGGATTGAACGTGATTTGTTTTGTGGTGGAGGTTGTAACATTTGGTGGAATGGAAAAGTACTGGTCGAGGGTTATTGAGCTTGGTGTACAGGTTGAGCACAAAGGTGTAGGATGAGTTAAGAAATCAAGATCCAAGCTTGCGGAACATAAAATTTATCACAATATTGGCAATTTGGCATATCAGCACAGGCGTCGCAAACTGGCTAGTAGAAACAAAGATTAATCTCCAGCTAGCTACGTTAATATCAGTACTACAGGTTTAAAACTAACTGGCCACTATACTCTTCAAAAATTTGTTAAAAAAGGAGTTTGAATAATTACATATATATCAACAAAATTACTATTATTCACGCACAAATACACATCATAAACCAACAAATCTCAAATTGGCTACTCTAAAATAACCTTCAAAGTATCAATCAACTCAGGTTGAACTCTATCCAGCCCACCGACTCTTTCCAAACACTTTGTAATCCACTGTTTTAAGTTAACCCCATGTACAAGATCCATCTTCGCAATTTCAATTTTTCTTTCCACTTCCGGAGAAACTCCTTCATTTCTAACCGATGACTCGTATTGTTCTTCGTTTGAGTAGTATACTGGCGCATCTCCAGTCTCGGATTCAGACACTTCATCGAGAATTTGGGTATAGAATACGAGAAGATCGTTCAGATGTGATAAGAGAACTTCGTTGTTGGTTTGTAATAGTGCGGTAAGACCTAGTGCATTGATCTTGCGGTCTTTGGGGTTTCCCATGTTGTCAAACTTGTCAATCCAAATATTGATCAACGGGGCTAAATGGGGAGCGACAGCTTGTAGGAAAGCTTCCGGGGATTGGAATGCAATGCGTGAGAAAAATGATAAAATTTGTACACAAGTAATGGGCGAGGTTTCTTCGTTTATAGCAAGTTCGAGAAGACGATTGAAAAGACCAGAATGGAATAAAATTGTTCCATACTGCTCCAATTTGAGGATTGTGGCTACTAAGTTTAAAATTGCCATAATCCAAGATACAGGCTCGATTGGAAGCATGGAAATGTAGCTTCCAAACGTTGAAAATAAATCAGGACCAATCTGAGAAATAACAGATAAGCAGTCAAGAAGAATGTACGATTCAATTATTTTCAGCTCGGATGAAATTGAGTCAGTGTTAACATCCAAAATACTCACCAGCCCAGGAATTAAATCATTCAGCTGTTGGTTAGGCGCCGGCGCGTTTTCGACTAAATTTTGCCATAAAGGTAATCCGTCCTCAAATAAGAAATGATAATACTTGGATTGAGGATCAACTGACATTTTCAACATTGGCATTGCAAGATCATAACATTGAACTGAATCTTTTCCGGTTGAAGAGACCAAGGATGCCATTGTCTGCAAGATGATGCATTTCATTTGATAATTGTCTTCTGAAGCATCCCAAAGTGGTGGCAAGATTTGTAAAATCATAGGAGTGTATTTCGATATATTTAGCTCCACTCTATCAACAAGGATAGACAATACTTGAAGAACAAACTTTTTTGAATCCATATTGCTTAATTCTTTTGTTAATAATCTGAAAAAGTGCTCTAAAAACTTTGGCAAAAATGGAAGGAAATCATCTATCTTTGTTGTATATTCATCAAGTGTATACCGTAATGCTTGACAAGCGTATATCTCCACAACAACGTCGTTCAATGGATCGCTGGGGTCTAAGAAATGATTCAACAACTCATAGATAAGGACTTTGCTTTCATCCGAACATTGATAAGACACCCATTCTGATACTATAATAGAAATCCTTCTTCTAATCACCTTGTACATTTCGTCTCCACTGTGGTAGCCTTGTGGCCCGAATCCATTTCTCAGCATGTCGTCGAAGTTGACGTTGTCGAAAGGTGAACTTGCAGCAAGTGCAAATGCGTTATACGCAACGTCTCGCTCAAGTAAGTCTTCACTCTGCCCCGAAGTTTCCAAAAGCTTCAAAGCCAACGGTTCCACAATTTCTTTAAAGTTTGAAAGCATGTCCATGTACACTTTCTCAGCACACGGTCTTGCTTGGAACTCCCATGCATCATTCATTTGTTCCAGTACCCATTCTTCGGGATCAGATTTCCAAGATTCTAAATCTCTGGGGGTCAATCTAAAATAGTAAGTGATCAATAACTTAACGAGTGTTTCTATAATATTCGGTGTGAAAAACTGCGTTTTAAGTTTTTCGTATGCCGCTCTAGTGTTTTCCTTTTCCTCCTCGTTTCTAAATCGAATAGTTGAAACGCCATTTTTGTAAAATAAAGCTGTCAAGTCCTTGACAAGTAGTAAACCTTGAACCACAATCTTTTCCCACGATTCCAACTCGTCTGCATCATCGTCACCAAGCTTTTGCAGAAGTGCAGCTTTGTTTTGAATGATATTCAGATAATTGTGAATAAGTTCAATTGATTTTTCAAGTAGCACAAATGAAACACCTTGATTCTTTAGTGCCTTCGTGTAAGTCTTTCCTAAAAGTTTCAAATGCTTGAATATCAATTCGGTAGGTTGGTTTTCGTATATATCGGCAAAGCCGGTGAAATGTTGAACGGATATGTTAAAAAATTGAACAGCCTCAGGAGATTTGTTGAAGTCAGAATAGCCCTCAGCGAAGACTTTGGAAGCAATTTTTAACGACATGTAGCCTACTTCCATAACGGCAAGATCGGGCTCGGCCATCCATTTGGATGTCATATTCAGGTACAGCTCACTACTAATTTTCAAAAGAGCTGGTGCCTTTTCCAAAAAGCCTTTTCTTCCCACGCCAAATCTGGATGCTGCGAGAAGCTTGACAGTTTGATTCATTATCGAGAGAAGGTTGTTTAATTGAACAAGATTTCCCTCAGAAGATGCGGTATGAACGAGAGAGATGAGATCGTCCAACATGGTCGGCCAGTCTCTTGGGTAATCAAATTTGGCTATTTTTGCTATAATCAGGGCATTTTGAGAATTGAGCTGTTTATTGGGTTCTTTAGCCATGTCAAATAACTTTGACCTGATAATCTCCTTTTCCTCCGGTTTGATGCAATTTGGAGCTGTTTTCCTCCAATATCTTGTTAGGGAGTTTTTCAAGTAGATAGCCGAGACCCATCTCACAGGGAGTGGGACTTCCGAGCTTAGATAGATTCTTTGCAAGTAGAGATGAAAGTTAGGTGATATCTCCAACTGTTTGAGCTGCTCTTCACCAATTATACGCTGTGCAGCATCAACTTGTGAGCTTGCTGCATTAAGTGCTTGATATACATCTTGAGGCGAAATAGTTTGAACTTCCATATCCGAAGAACATACACACGTTGAAAAATCGCAAACTAAACAGAATCAATGTAGAGTCGAGATTTCAACGATATGGGCCAACAAAATCTATGGAAGAAAACTTGTGATTAGGGTAAGAAGTTGTAATTTTATTAAGGTCTTCATAGCGTACATATTACTTAGTAGATAGTATATAAAATTACCAAAAAAATGAAGTCATCAGATTTTACAAATTTCAGCCGCAGCTAGCAGCCTGTCAAAAAACATCACGGAGAAAAAGAACCCCGCTGGATGCAGTCATGAAAAATTCAGGAACTAGAATATTCGATAGTAAGAAGTTTTCAGTTGTTAGGTGGCATACTGTGGGATAAATGTTAGCTCTTTTAAGTGTGATAATGAGTGTACCTCTTAAATTGAACGAAGGTGATTTAGCGATAAGTGTCAATATTTTGCTTCGAAGTCTACGACTGATGATGATCAGAAGTTGGAATCTTCTTGCCATATAAGTGCTATTCAAACACTGTATAGACTAAATATAGCATACGGAGGCAAAGAACACAATAGTGAAATTGAAGACTAGGATGAGATTGTAATTATCCAGTTTATATAAGCAACAAGCTGGTAAATTTTATTCATAAACAATTGAGGATTTTTGTCCTAGATTCAATTTTAGAATGGTTTGAACAAAAGCTGAAAACCTTCGGTATCCCTAGCTATTATCACTCAACATGATTACAAACCATTGTTATCACGTTAGGTTTCTCCTACAAGACCTTGTATTATGAACCAGGACATGGTTCCAATGAAATGGAGGATGTAAATAATTCTGGAAACAAAAAAAGAAGAAACACGAAGCCACCAACGATAAATCTTTAGTTGTTAACATTTTTTTCCGCTGTCAAAATGAGGTGTTCAGTCTGTTAATAAATATATAAACAATAAGGCATACTTCCGTGAAACAGAGGGAAGGCGCCTTTATCCCTTATCCAAAGTTCTTTCATGACCATATAAATACATTCAATATATGAACATCTTCATCATAAATTTCATCAAAACTATCTAGTTCGTAGTATATCACCTCACCTCACCATACTAGATAACTCTAGAGCCTTGACCAGTTCCGTTCTTTCGTTCCTCAACAACTCAGCCTTAGCGATTTGAAAACATTCCCATCTTCTTGACCTTTTGTGACTCTCTGGCCATTGACCCTTCAGCCTCTCGCCAACGATAGTTCCACCCATTGATCCCACATTATCTAAGACAAATTCAAAATAATGGAACTCAGTTCTCATCTTCTTTTTCTTTGACTCGTCGACAGGAATCGGAACTCCACTAACATAACTACCCAAATATCTGACCGTACACCCTTGTAACTCTACTCCAGCCTCTTCCCAGCTCTCGCGAACTGCAGCTTTGAGGAAATCTTGGGCCTCGTCGGTTTCAATCCCCCCTTTTGGCAAAACCAGCTTTGATGGGTTTGCAGAAGAGGATATTAGCAATACCTGGTCCTTTTGAGGAGTCAGGATGACAGAACAAGCGACAAGACGGAATCCCTCGGGAGTATAAAGTTGATTTTCTCGACCAACTCGAGAAACCATGGGGTACTGGCTTGTCATTTCAGATGATTTGGATCAAGTGCTGCTGTTGTTGATGCTGCTGTAATAGATAATTACTAACATGAGGAAAGCGAAGAAATTTTTGCTGGAATTTGCATTGTTGAGTTTATATGCATTTAAACTTTTTTTTGTTTAAATCGGCGCTAAGGCACACAATTACACAAAGACACCATTATATTACTGCCATGATATTTCAGAACTTTCTATATAGCCAATTTTTCCAAATTATACTACCAATTAAACGGGTTTACAACTAGAGAGACTGTTAGTGATAGTGAATGTGATTCTAAGCTACGATTTGCAAATAAACTGTACAACAAAATTGCGCTTAATGCTAGTATCCTCATGGGGTATAGCATATAACTGAGTAGCAGAACATAAAAAATCTACTGAAGTGCTCCGTCTGTCGCGTGAGCTCTTGAGGCCTTAATTGGTTTAGATCTGACCAACCAAGCTCTATTCAGCCGGTATTTAGAGCCATTACCTACCAACTCAAGATATAAAATAGTGGTGACAGTCATGAAAAGTCAGGCTCCAATGAAAAAATACAAGAACTTTAAGACTTTAGAAATGTGTTTACCCAAGCTTTATAGGTTAAGTGTTATATTCTACAACCATTCATCCACGCCACCTAATACGCCAAAAGCGTAAATTTTTCTGGACTTTCTAGTCAGAGGCCATACACGAAATACCCCCATATTATATCAGATATTTCAAGATGGATGCAGCAACAGTTTTAGAGCACTTCGTATCAGACTGTAAGTATTGAACTCTCTATTTAGAATCATTGAAACTAACATATGCTCTAGTGGACAATTTACCCTCTGAAATAGCACATATACTCGAGGAAATTCGAAATAAAGATCTCAAGTTTTATGACTGTCGACGCCGCATTCAACAACGCGACAACCAGATACACAAATTTATCAGAAACCATGGGTCGCTGGCCGAGAACCCCAAAGAGTCAATGTACTCCAAAATACGACAAGACTTTGAAAAGGCTTTAAGTTTGCAAGTCGAGAAATGTGATCTTGCGCACACCGGATTGTACATAGTGTCTAAGCACCTAAAGAAACTGAATGATGAGATCAGCAAACTAGAAAAAGAGGGCCTGATATTACCGGAGGAAAATGGTACAGCTAATAAATTATCAAATACCAAACTGAAAGATTCACCGGTGCCTGAAGCTCGGCCGACGAAGAGACAAAAGACATCGACACACACTGCTTCACCGAGTATGGCTGCACCAGCTGGAATCAAAGATAATGCTGAGGCCCCTAAGGCTCGAAAAGGAAAGTTAGACGGCCGAAATGGAGGTAGTTCTGCTGCTGCTTCTGCTTCTGCGGCCGCTGCTGGTACGACTTCTACTGCCGTTGCTACTTCCAATGATGTAGTATCTACTGCTAATGGGGAGAACAAGGCTGGTGCACAAGAAACAGAAGATGAGATATACTGTATTTGCAGGCAGGTTTCATTTGGTAATATGATTGGATGTGATAATCCAGAGTGTAAAATCGAATGGTTTCACTATGAGTGTGTGGGACTTAAAGAACCGCCGAATTCATCTACTTCTTGGTTCTGTCCTGATTGTAGTAAGGAGATGCTTGAGAAGAAAACCAAAAAACGAGGAAGGGCTTAGAGAGTACGTATATAGCTTTACTTTGCTTTTGTACATTAATATTCTAATTTATTTGAATGGAAATCCTATATCGTTCTGGAACTTTTGAAATTACACTGAAAGTAGAATTGCTTTTACATTATCCTGTTTGTATGATTGGTCTGGATATTTTCTGAATGTTTCACGCAGTGTTGATACTGAAAGAACATGATGTGTATTCGTATGAAGAAAGTAAGGAAAACAGCTTAGTGGTTTATTGTATTATGTTCGTAATGCAGAGAATATACTGATGCAACGGCATTGGATATAGAGATTGGTAGAGCGCAGAATAACTCTCTGGAATAGAAATGAAATTTGCTTATTGCATCATCAAGATGTCAAATATAATATGTAAACTAACTACCTCGTGTTTAACAAATATTTCTTTTCTCATCCCACATTCTTATCACGGTGCATACAATTTATGAATTCATACAGTACTTAAATCACTAGCTCCGGGTACCGTGATATTTGAGATGCAGCTACAACTGAGAACTCTTGTCTTCAAATAAATAAAAAAGAATTTCTTAAAATAAAAAATAAATGGAGGATTCATCAATGACTTGTTTTTAAAATTTAGACAAATCACCGCGTCTATAAATAATTCTATTAGTTAATGATGAACGACCATCAATTGTCAAGACTGGCCGATTGTTGTAGTGTAGGATAGAGAAAGTTGAATATATATATAATAGTACACATTGCTACCACCTATAGATGGGTATCTGCCTACATCAAGGCATAGTGTTTTAGGTATCTGCTATTGCACACATTGATAGTTTTGACGATCCTGGGTACACACATTGATAAACTAGTGATTATTTTAATGACGAGATATGTACAGAGCATGTAAGCACACCATGTCGTAGAAGTTATCAATTATCACTATGCCATACACCGGACATGTATGAAGAACTAAACAAAAAATTTTAGAATGCTATTTAGCACTTACTTTACTATAATGTGGGCATAGATACTGAATTTTAATTTATTATGCGGGCACAGTGTTAAAAGGGAATTACATGCGTAACAAACAACTTATACCATAGTGACGATTGAGTGTTGCTTAAATCGTTTAAATTGCGATTCCAGGAACAACAGGTTAATCGAAGCATTTACAACCCATGTATTATACTCTACGAGAATTAGAACACTACTCTGAATCGATATGTGAAATAAGAAGAAAAGCACACAATTAGGATACCGTGATAAGCTGGGAAAGGTATTGCAAGTCCTTCTATGAAAAAGTAAACCCTACTCGGTAGATATTACGACAGCTGATTATATTTGTCCATCCTACTTAGCTTGTCAATTATGAGAGAAAGGGCAATTAAAAACAATTCAGACAATTCAGCATGCATAATACAGAATATATGCCATATCACCAGCTAACATTGAATTTCATGTTTCATCGTTATTGTTTTTCCATACTTCATTTTTCAGCATAGATATGTCATGTGTAGCTCACACCCTTAATACGGACCTCCACAATTATAAAAGCTTTCTGATATCTACGTTTTTATAGTACTTTATCAATTGATAAACCAACCGACCTTTTTTTCACTAGTATTTAACAGTTCTTGTAAACAAATTATCTAAAAATGGTTCAAGCAAAATATCTTATTGGAGCTTCTGTTCTTTCTTTGGCCTCCGCTGCTGCCCCTGCTCCTCCCGCTCACAACTACACTCCCGAAGACAAGCAAATTGCTAACCAACTCAAACCTTTGATGGAAGAAGTCAAAAGTCTTGCCCCTGCCAGAACTAACAATCGTGCTGATTCTACTGGAGGCAATGCTAACCAAGATATGAGAGCTAAATATTACGACTCCAACGGCAATTTGCAAGTTGACAAAGCTGCTGCTGACATTGCTACCAATATTAGACGTTTTGATAATGTCATGAAAATGTTGGGATATTCTAGACGTGATTCTGAATCTAGCACCGAGGAGGACTTGTCCAAGATTTTTGCTAGTATGTTTCAGGATGAATTCAAAGGTGGCATGAACCTTGTTGATCTCGACGGCAATCTCAATCTTGATGATTTCTCTCATCTTGCCAAGAGAGCCACCGTCCCCAGTCAAGAAGACTTGGTTAAAGGCCTTAAGCCTCTTCTTACTATTGCTGATAAATCATCCCATATTGCACCTAAATACACTAGCGACGATGCCGCAGTTCTTGATTCAGTCTACTATTTGGATAGAACAGCAGATGGATCTTTCAACAATATGCTTCATGCCAGCTACCCCGTTACCGACAAGTCTAAGCAATACTCTGAGGATATTGATCCTTTGTTCCGTTACGGGTATGACTCTGCTACCAAAATGCTTGCAAGATACACTGATGCCGACGGTAAGAATTTTGATGCCCAAAAAGCTGCAAATGACGCTGCCAGACTATACGCTATGGGCAAGCGTATGATCGGTTCCCGCATGGCTGCCAAACGAAGTGAAAACTTTATGATTGATATGGCATACAAGGCAATGGAGCGTGCTGAAAATCTTCTCAAACGTGATTTGTCTTCGCAACAAGTCGCTGAGGCCCTCAAGCCCATCTTTGCAAAAGGATTCAAGGTTTATGACATGTGGAACGATGAGTACAAAGAGGGCTCGAACTTTAATTACGGAAAGGCCATTGAAAGAGCCGGTGTTGGTATGGAACAATGGGAGAAGTTTGTTGGTGAGGTCAAGGACGGCAAAGCTAGTCTCCCTTGAGCAATTGTGTTCATGTAGTACGTACAAAAACTTTTATAGAATTAAATATTTAAGAAGCAATGCTGAATTATATTTCCATTTATTGGAAGCAGATCTGGGTCAAAGACTAGTTTTTTTGCTGTCTATATTTCTAGTAATTTAGCGGCAATATAATTTCATGTGAAGCGCAGTGAAAAAGCCGAGTGAAAAGGCATAAAACACTTCTAAAGCTTTGAGGAGAATTGTGCTGCAGTTTGAAAAATCCTCTATTATAAAAACAGCCTTGGAAAGTAAATCGGAAAAACAATAGCCAGCTAGAGCATCTAAACGTTTAATGAATTGCTATTATGGGTCTTTGGCATAAGAATTACTGTAAATATAAATCAATCACGAGTTTTCTCGATTATGACCAGTTATACTAAAGGAAAAGTTCCGTTCAAATAAATCACTATAAGTCTCGGTACTATTAAGTAAATTTTATGAAAAATATTGACAAAGTACTCTTAGACTTATTCGACAATTAATAAACTACTTACCTTAATTCATTGACTTTGCAGCTTTCTATAACCAGTTATTCTAACTACTTGTATATATGAGACAGATATGATTGAGCATTCATGTTATACTTTATACAATTAGTACGACAACGTAAGGTAAATATGCAAGAAGAGGTTTTCAATCAATGAACTTGAAACCCATATCATTTAAGGGCTT
This sequence comes from Geotrichum australiense, assembly GCA_030563945.1. Classification (NCBI taxonomy): domain Eukaryota; kingdom Fungi; phylum Ascomycota; class Dipodascomycetes; order Dipodascales; family Dipodascaceae; genus Geotrichum; species Geotrichum australiense. Next base: position 211,827 of record JAJMKR010000009.1, on the reverse strand, counting down.
GGGTAGAATGCTTGTGTATGAGGTGCCAAAAGTTCTCACAATTTTACAGTATTAACATACGTGTATCTAGCTAATTTTCTTTAATCCACTGCTAAGCTTAAATAATTTCATAGCAATATATCGCTCGTCTGAAAACTAGTCTCTTTGCTTTGCGTTAGTCTCATGAAAATTCTGATGATATTAGAACTTTGCGATTAATTGTGTTATACGTGATTAACTGTTATTGAAGCTTAACTAGACTAGGTATACTCTACCTCAAAAGAAACTAAGAAGGCCATCTTAGATCTACTGATTTTCCATATTCACTTTGACCTTGTTCAAACAAAAAAATCTGACAGATTATTTGAGCAATGTGATTGGTCATATTTACATGTGTTCATTTTATCCTTACTAGAGTAGTAGAAACGCAATTAGCGTAGATAGCAATGTATAGCGACCTTTAGAGATTGGTTTCAAAGCTTTCCTATGTTTACTTAAAAATAATATTCAAATAAAAATTACTACAGATGTTTCAGGATCTGTTGATTGAATGAAATACGTACACTACGAGATATCTCTAGTTATCGAAGCATTGTAGAACCATCGTGATCAGCGCCATCTAGCTAAACACCTCAAAACGTACAGTACGAGGTCTAATCATATCAAGTCTAATGGCTAAACTGTCAGAAAGGCTTTTGAAAAGTCCAGCTATTGAATGAGATTTGTGATGATTATATTATGCTATTTAATTCTAAAAAACCGTTCTGTTCCGTACTGAACTGAGTTAAAGAATATCTTAAGTAGACTCCTAACTGGGGTAACACAAGAAAAAGTATAATATTTTATTCGAAAAATAAAGACACTCAAAAGTAGTAGTTCAGCAAAAAAAAAGCTTTGCATCCCTCAAACATTGATTGACTAAAACTGAAGCTCTTAGATCACAATAGTTGCGTGGACAGGATCAAAAAAAGAGTATACACACTTTCAAAGATGCGAGTAAAAGATGTTCCACAAAATCTAAAAACTACGGTACAAGTGCGGCTGCACCAGAACATTTTTGTGTTTATTTTTTGGCCCGAAATTTAGAATCAAACCCCAGCCCTGAACCTCCCAACACCTGAAATTTTCATATTCCAGGATTGGACTGGCCTAATAAGCACTACAGAGACTTCGAAACTACCGGCGGCACCAACATGTTCACACTCACTGTCATTGATGATTTGATACGACTGACTCCTTCCTCGTTTACAAGCCCCACTGCGGCAGCTCTTGAAGATGCGATAAACGCCAAATACAGCAACAAGATTGTCCATGATGTTGGGCTTTGCATTTGTCTCTACGACATTCAAACATTCTCAGACGGACAGACACAAAATGGAGACGGAGCTATTTTTGTACAAACGAGATTTAGACTGATAGTTTTCCGGCCGTTTGTGGGTGAGATTCTAGTTGGTTGGGTGTCGTCATGTTCGGCAGACGGGATCAAAATTAAGACGGAATTTTTCGACGATATACATATTCCCAAAAATCTATTATTTGAAAACTGTGTGTTTGTGCCGAATGAGCAGGCGTGGGTGTGGAAGAATGGCGATAGTGAATTTTTCATTGATACGAACGAAAAGATTCGGTTTAGAGTAGAGAGGGAGATTTTTACACAAAGTCAACCAAGGAAATCAGCAAACCCAGACGAGAAGCCTGTCGCTAACTTGACACCAGCATACATGATTGAAGGATCTTGTCAAATGGATGGCTTGGGACTTGTATCATGGTGGGATTGACGCATTACTGAACTCTCAAAGTTTTGGGCATATATTTGCTGAAAAATGTCACATAATTTAATGAATATTTGGGCAAGTTACCTTTAATGAGGAACCTGTTAAAGACTAGATGAAACCAATTTTTTTAAAGCCGTTAAAGATTCAATGGCGTATATAGTGGGGTTGGTCGTTATTTTTGAATTGTATAACTTTGAATATTTATTTTTTTACACATCAACATTAAACTGTCTTCATACAGTTGAAAACAGACATAAACTGAGAAACTCGCATTGTATTGAGTAAATAATATATAATAACAACACAACCAGGTCAATTGTACTGCATGTATTGAGAAGTACTGCTGAACTTCAAATTACCTTTAATAACCTTCTCCACCGCTGCCAAAAAGTCCTTTTCCGATGCCACCTTTCTTCTGGCTCTAATGGCAAACATGCCGGCTTCGGTACAAACTGATCTCAGTTCAGCACCAGTACTGTTGGGACACAATCGTGAAATTAACTCCCAACGAATATCCCTATCAACTGACATACTCTTCGAATGAATTCTAAGAATATTGGCACGGCCTTCAACATCAGGTAAACTAAATTCAACTTTTCTATCAATACGACCGGGACGCAACAAAGCGGGATCAAGTGTATTCGGTCGATTGGTAGCAAACATGACTTTAATATTACCACGGGGATCAAATCCGTCCAATTGTGTAATAAGTTCCAACATGGTTCTTTGAACTTCATTGTCTCCTCCTGCACCGTCATCGAAACGAGCTCCACCAATGGCATCAACTTCATCGAAAAAGATAATGCAAGCCTTCTTACTGCGTGCCATTTCAAACAGCTCTCTAACCATTCTGGCACCTTCACCAACATATTTCTGAACCAACTCCGATCCAATGACACGAATAAAAGTTGCATCTGTTCTGTTGGCAACAGCTCTAGCACAAAGAGTTTTACCAGTACCGGGAGGTCCGTATAACAATATACCTTTAGGGGGATCAATACCGAGATTCACAAATCGTTCAGGTGATAAAAGTGGCAATTCCACAACTTCTCTTAATTTTTCAATTTGTTCCTTGCAACCGCCCACATCACCATATGTAACATCTGGCTTCTCTTCGACCGTCATCATAGTCACAGATGGATCAATTCTAGGAGGTAAGGGGAGCATAATTTGATATTTGTTACGCTCAACACCGACTCTCATACCCTCCTCGATATCGGTAGGACTCACTCTTTCTCCAAGACTTACAACTATATCAAGTTAGAGACGCTGATTTTGAAAATGGAATAGCAACGGATACTTACCAAACTTGGCTATCTGTTTGACATTGATGACATATTTAGTTTTTTTGTAATCATCGTCAGCTTGGATGATTTTAGTGCAACGGGCAACTTGTAGAGGCTGTTCTTCGCCTATTGTTTGCGCATCTGCTGCTAAATCCCATTGATGGGGTGGCGCTAAACCAGTATCTGATTCCTATTCATATATGTTAGCGTTGTTGGAGGCATCGGGCACAATTGATTTCTTACCTTAATACCAATCTTTTCATTTATCCTCGTTTGGATGTTTTTGATATCCTTTTCAATTTCTTTCAAAGAAGCACCATAAGGAGCAGCACCCTGGAGCAAAGTTGTTAGTAACTGTTCAATTGATAGCTAAGAGCGGATTCCGACATACGTAGGTCTTTAGCACTTGAATATCACCTTCAGATAAAGGAATGATCTCTTTCTGGGTTTTCTCGTCTTCGTCCACAGGAGCTTTGTATTTTTCCCAGTCGGCTTTAGGTGGCATATTGATTAGTTGTTGACTGAATTGTAATGGGGGGATCAAAAAGGTTGTTAAAGTAAAGAAAGTGGATGTGTTAAAGGAAAAACTATGGTGATGCTAACAAACGCTATATTTTGGTGGTGATGTTTTTGTGTGGCAAATACATAATTGATTACTAATTTCTTCATACAAAATTCAAGCTCTGTTCGCTATTGCATAAAGCCTAACAAATTCATTTTCTTCATGTTATCAGCGTTCAACATTACATCTATTATACGAATTTTGATAACAAGTAGCAGATTTTCAGGCAGAGCACGTCTAACGTTCAGTGAGCATCCTTCAGGTTTTGACTGCTTATCAACTTTTTCGAAAGTCCAGAAATGCCAGGATCAGTGTTATAGATGCAAGGCTTTAACAAATATTTTCCACCTGACTATGATGGCAAGTCTTCGGCAAATAAGTTAGCTGGTAAAAAGCATTCTCTGGGTAACCGAGCACGCCATATAAAAGCAGGTATTCTTATTGTGCGATTTGCTTGTCCCTATGATATTCTTTGTGCTAGCTGTTCTAAGAATATTGCCAAAGGTGTTCGATTTAACGCTTCAAAGCGAAAAGATGGGGATTATCTCAGTATACCCATATATTCTTTTACTGTGAAATGTCCAAATTGCAAAAACAGAATCATAATCAAAACCAACCCGAAGGAAGCGAACTACGATGTGGTTTTGGGAGCTAGAAGAAGGCTGGCCGAACCAGAAAAACTGCCCGATGTGAAATCTTCTGGGGACGCATTTGAACAGCTAGAAAAAACAATAACACGCCAGTCGGAAGCTCAACAACGTGATTCCGCGCTTCGTAATATATACAGAAGCGCCAAAAAGGACTGGTCTGATCCTTTTTCGCGAAACCAATTGTTACGAAGCAAATTTCGAATTGAAAAGAAGGCAATCCAGCAGAAAGAAGAAGAAAATAAAATTCTTACCGATAGGTTGTCGTTACACTTTTCACTGGTCGATAAATCTTTGGATGACGCTCAGACTGCAAGTGAAGTTATATTCAAACCGAGTGTTGTTAGAGATGGCGCTTCAGGCTTGAAAAGAATCGCGGCTTTGGTTGACAATGAAATGGATCCTTTCACCGATAAATTTAACCCTATAAGGAAAAAACATAACCAAACGTCTACTGAAAAGAAAAATACTACCACGTCTCAGAGCATTCCTGGTCTGGTTAGTTACTCTTCGTCAGATGAAGAAACGGCACACTGAAATAAGATATCTGCTGCAACTGTTTGTTGAATATATTTTGATGAATCTCATATAGAGGCATAGAACTCTGACTCAATTTTAATTTTGTAAACTTATGGGTCAATTTAGTACAGTAAACCGGATCTGAATATCTTCTTGTGAATCTCGCCGTAGGGTGTACCATATGTATAATACATATTTTCTAGTTTTAACATCTAGGTAGGTATCGAATGAAAAACTTTTAATGAAACCATCGTAATAAGTCATTTTGTACTATTCTTCTAGACAAAGAATTTGCAGCAATTATCTTTAATCGAACAGAAGTCATTGAATTTACTGTAGATAGCATATTGAACCCTGGCACAGCTATAATAGACATTGAGGTTTCGAGTATCCTTCATACACGCCGTCTCTAACTAATGAATGCAGAAGTTTTTCATGAAAATAATCAAAATGATATCTAGTTAAATTGCAAGAAACTCACTTAAAGAAGTTATGCCGACTCTGTATCAGCAGATTAGTATCTACTATATTTCCTGAGTTTCTCAACGATGCAACACAGTTAGTAGATTCGCTGGTTACATACTGTACATGTTACTTAATAACCGAATATATTCTTGATAATTCTTTCCGCGACTATTGTGTTAGCCAACAATGATTTGTTACTCCACTGTAATGGTTTGAGTTAAGAAGCTCATTAAATTTTGATATTATTTATTTTTTGTCCATTCATTTACTCGATGTTCAACCAGAACCATTTTTTTTTCCTCGTGTGACACTAATAATAATACCCATGGAATGGCTTTGAACAATTTATGTCCTACTTTCTAAGATAAGTTATATACACAATGTTTTAGCTACTTTGACTACTTTGACTACTAAGAATTCAGGAAATTTATCTCATTGTACATTTTGTTAATAGAGTAATTTAAGTGACTCAGCATGTTTCAACTTTTGGATTTGAGCTGAAAAGCTGGTAGCTGGTGATAAGGTTAGTATTCAGATCAAAATACCTTTAGTCTACAATGCAAGTATCTGAATAAAATGATGGAACATCTAGCTACAATTGCAAACTATTGATTTACAAGATGTTTGACATTTGTATTAATAGTAATGATATGAAGTTTTTATGGTCAGGGCAAAACCAGTCAAAGGCTTGAAATGGAAATCTAAAACGTAATACTATAGTGACGTTTTAGGTCACATATTACAGCAACAATATATAATATATACAGCAAATTTTCCAATGACTTATTGTAACTCTAGCCCGGCTATCCTACTAACCACTTGAAGCTGTGATTATGTATTTACTAAATACTATTATTTATCAGTGGTTCAGTTTAATAGAAGTCTTAAGCTATCATGTAATATCTGTTTTTGTATTGTACTTTTTTAAAGGATGAAAGTTTTTGTACTACAATTCGAGCACAAACAGTTCATCGTTGAATGGAAACACGGGCTTCTCTGAAAGTTATTTATATCAAAAAATAACCATACATATCGGTCTGTGGTTGAGCTAAACAAATTTGCTTATCTTGAGATTTGAAACAATAGTTTGACAATCCACTAGTAAAATTAATGAAAAAATGGTTTGAAACCGCATTGCGTGAAATCTTCAGGTGAAAAATATCTTCGTGCAAATATAACGTTGATATACTAAACTACTTAGTTTCCATAAGCACCCAACTACAAGTTCGATCCAAAATAAGTATTTGTGAATATGGCACTAACACTCAAAGGTTGGCAGACCAATATAATCACCTAGTTGTACTGTGTAGATTTTGTTAGACATAAAATCTTTAATATGGCTTATTTAGTTAGCATGTTGATTGAGCGAAACATTTTAAAGAGAAGGCACAGTAAAGGGACAACATGCTTGCAATAATTTACATACTGTCCGTAGCAAAGCCAAAGCACGCTAAGTGGTAGTATAACACAGAACCTACAATCACATATGACGTTTTTTAAAAACCTCGAAATATGTCTATAATACAACTGTATATTGAATCGATTCAGCAGTCCGCTCTGAAAGAAACGCTCTAGTACAGATATGACACAAGCTGCACTGTAATGGAAAATACACTTTTTCATCCATGTTCTCAGTTGCATTGTGACGGATTTTTATTTCAGTGCTATGATACAACTTTTTCTGTCCATATATGACATAGAATTGACCAACAGCTAAGTGGCATATGACAAGCGTAACATAAGAACTGGCTATACCCTAGTAACTATTATTTGAGTCTTGTTTTGTGAATTTTGAAGAATTGACATTTCCTGATGGCACAGCATCACTCACACAACTTATTGCAACAACCAAAACAAGATAGTTTCTATAAAACACTTACTCAGTGTTACAAGGTGTCTCTATTACGTGTCGTGCAGTTATTGTTGTAGTTACAACCATCTTTAGCACCAAAATGATCTAGATTTTTGCACAATATGATTGTACTTTCATAATGATAATCATGGTAACAATCTAGATAGTAATTTCGTAGCTCGAGTCATGTACTAGCTGTCAATACGTTCGTAACCATGCTCCATCAAAGTATAAATCTGCAAATAAATCGCCAAAGAGGTTCTTCTCTAAACATCTCTTCTACTACCAAATCACAATCAGCAATGAGTTCTCAAGACGATTCGCAAAGTTTTGTCATCCATCCTTCTATTAAAAAGTTTGTTAAAAATCATTTCAAAAAGTACCGCGCACTTGTGCCGTTATTCGCTGAAGATAGCCAAAAAGCAGAGCGTTCCGATATTGCGACTTCAACAACAGATTCTGAAACACCCTCAAATCATTCAAATGTGATTAGCCAGCTTAACCGTGTTTTATTCGATAGCTTCATCAAAGGTATCGATAAGAAAAATTCGTCTACCACTCCGACACCCAAGTCGTACGATGAGCTGAAGAAAGTAATATCTAATACCAAAGCAAATCTTCTAAAGTGCGGACCACCAAAACCGTCTACCCCGTTTCGATTTAATCGTGAAAGAATCTTTGGAATACACAGGAACTTTGTAAACCCCGGGAACTACTCGCTAATAGGCATTGGTGAATCATCTATTGGAAACACTCCAAATCCCCAAACATCTCTTCAACAACCTCAGCCAAAGCTCAACATTTTTCCTCCACCTTTAAAATTTACAGCTTTGCGACCTCTCAGAATTGGCTCGTCACAGTTATTCAATCCATTGCCCAGGCCCTCAACTCCATGTATATTCATAAATAAATTCGTTCCACGATCTGGTCAACATGCAACTAAAGAACCACAAAAATTGATATTGCAGTGCTGCAAAAATTGTAGCACAATGTCCAAAAAAAGGTATATATACCCATATAGATGGAGCCCCTTTGAAAATGGCTTTAACGAATTAAACTAACATACGAATTTTTTAGAACCCATGTACAGCTCCAAAAGTCCGCATCCATCTCCAATTTCTATGAAAAAAGGTATACACGAGTTTCTGGAAAAGATGATAAGAACCGGTTGCCTTCGAAGGATAAAAAGCCTTCAATCTCACAGCCTGAAAAATGGGTCAATCCTAGAACCAACAGACTACTGAAAAGAAATAGATCTTTGCCTCCAGGTACGGTTCCAGCCCCCGGTATCAACAATGAAAATACAATCAGCTTTTCAATGTTGGCCCAGTCTTATCACCTTCCACCTAATTCAATATTTGGCGAACGATCTATATCAGCTCGTGAAGAAGCAAGGGATCCCACAAAAATTTTTTCAGAGTACTGCGCCAATCGCAAAAGTTCATTGTGGTACAAAGCGGCTGTTAAACCTTCAACTAATACAAAAAGCCATAGGCCTTCAAACACAGGCGATGTTCAGACTCAGAAGTTTGGTTCAAATGAAGCCTTAAAAGTTGTACAAAAGAAACAGTATCTGGATGAAATCTCTAAACACAACAACATTTTCGGTCAATCACCTAAAGAGAGCACAAACAGTTTGCAAAACAGATCAATCCTGGCGTCAAAGGATCACTCAACACCGCAAGGTATTTTCTCACAAAAACCTACTAACAACAAAAACCCGTTTCCAGCCAAGATCAGATTTTTCCGAACTCCTTCGCCTGTTAGCTTTCTGCCACCAGGCTCTTCTCCAAGAACAATTTTTGGCCCATCAAATGTATCATCCAGTTCGTTTGGACGTCCAAAATCTTCAGGCTCAAAACAACGATTGTGTGTCAAATGTCCGACTACGGGTTGTTTCAAGTCATTTGCATCTAAGGCTAATAATGTGAAAGAACCTAAGAGTTTACCAACACACCCTACTTCTATATATTCTATACCTGTGGCTTCCCCAGCAGTGAATAAACTGGTACCACACTTTTCACTACACAGCTATAGAAAAAGAAAACCGTTGAATGCAGATGGATACATAGATGATCACATTATTGCGGGTGCACCTAGGCTGGGAATGATGTGTGTTGCTGTATTGCCATCTGGGGTGGCAGTCTACGAGACTCTGGAAAGTTGGTATAGAGCTTTGGATCCAAGCTCAGCAGGATACGTTCCTAGGACAAGTGATATCAAACAATCATCAGAAATTGATACAACCAATACGGAGCCACCATATTCCCATGGAGATAGTGAAGCAAAGTGGCGTACTCCTTCAGGATCAACAAGTGCATATTCGTCAAATTCTGAATCTGAAGTTCACAATATCAAGTTTAACTACAATTCCTCAAACTTTGAACCTGACAAGCGACGGAAGACCGGAAAAGAGTTTGGAGAAAAAAACTCACGTAAATCTGCCATTTCAAAGCTACAATTTAATATCATTTTTCGAACTTTGGCAATGCAAAACTCGCCAAAAGCATTATTGCCAATAAACGCTTCAACTAAAAAATTGGCCACCCCAACACTCACTTCATGTGAAGGGACGAACAAAGCTAATTGTTTGAACTCCTTAGAACCATCATCTCAAGCGCTGAAAGAAAACATACCTAATACCAACTCCTCTATATCAAATCAATGCTTAAAAATTGAGCCCCCAAAACGACAGGATAGTTCAGCACCACACACGCCCTTGAGAAAGCTCTTGCCACCGCAAGATGCGTTACCGGAAAAGCTTTTGGAAAAGAAAACCATAAACCATGGACAAGCTGTACCACAATCTGGCTCTTTAAAGACCAGCCCTCAGCTTGCGGGGCACATACCAACAAAACTCTCAAAACTCAATAGTAACCAAACTGGAAAACATGCCCAAACAAACATATTAAACAAGCCCTTCAAATCTTCACTATCACAATCCTCTAGGATATCAATCCCGTCAACCAACACTTCGCGGATTTCTGATTCTTCACCGACCAGCTCTGCTCAAAGTCAATCTTCCAGGCCGTCAGACTCTTCCCGAGTTTCGTTGAATGAACGGTATACAGGTACCATTCCGACAAATGGTAACTTTTTTACCCGTACGCTGTTTGGAGAGTCGTCGGGGTTCCGGTCTGGCTTGTCAAGGGTGCTGAGAATTGGGAAAGATGGACATAGGAAAAGTTCAAACTCTGCAGCAAATGGGCATTCTATCTGGAGTTCATCGTGGTTTTAAATATATACAGTATGTACGGATATAGCTTTAGGCACTAGTATATAAATTGCCTAATTTATCATAGGGGTTCATCGTATAGCGTTTAGATATTAAACTTCCTTTATTCTTTTAATTACTGCTATCGTTATTTTTACTCATCATTTTTAGTAGATTTGAACCAATATTAACTATAAAATGAATGGAGTAGTGAAATTTGCAAATGCCTTTTATTTCCGTCTCTAAATAAGCCACCAAAACTGCCGCTAGTAAATGACTCTATATACACACTAGCTTTCTACTCCAAACTATCGCGCTTCATAATTATATCACAAGCAAATGTATGCAAACAGTAAACAGGATTATTATAGCCCGACCCATTCGCAATAACAGCAAAGTGGATCTGAAAATTAAGTAGTAAAACAATATGTCATGAAAATAACAGGTCTTTAACAGCTTTTGATTATATTCAGGAGTCCCATTGTCACCCGCTTTTGTACGCTTTTTGTGTTATTGTGGCTCGAGTATTACATAGCTGCATTGCTTATACCAAAGCGATTAAATGAGCTAGCACTTCCGTGAATTAGGTGCGGATAGACCAAGTATTTTTGATTGGTATTGTTACTATTGTAAGATATTGATAATGTTGTGATGTGATTGTGGAAATTGAGCTGGCTTTTTACTTGATATTAGATGATGGAGCTGTGGTAGGCGATTGCTTGAAAACACTTTATTAGGGTGGATAGCGGAACCTTTATAGAGATCCGTTGACATGTACACAAAAGGCATAATAAAACATACCTAGTGAATTTGATATGCAATTCTTTCTAGTTAAGAGACCATTGTTAAATAGATAATTAGATACGCATTGTTTTCACAGTCTTAATGTAAACTATATGAGCAGAAGATGTCAATCGAGCCCAAATATAAGAAGTGTTTCCTACGTCTAAACCCCAAGAATATTTACAATAATATTATGTATCCTTGTATTCCACTTGTGATATACGTTGATTGCAAGGAGTAGCCAATACCAATAAAACTTAACGTTTCAGACTGTTCTCAGCTGTTTCAATATTTTATTTGTCAACCACTAGCATTTGTTCAAACTACCAATATTTACCAAGCTCAATGGACACTCAAAAACTTCAAACATGCCAGATTTGATGTCGTACAGTACATATATCTACGTTTATATCCACTTATATGCATTTACCAAAGTGCACACACTCAATTACATACCTCGATCACCAGCATCCGGTAATCATAGAACCAGTAGCCATCAGTCAAACTTCCCACTCACAAACCTCCATCTATCCACCCTAACCCAACTCCAAACCTTACTTTCAAGATTCAACCCCGGAGAATCTCTACGATTTTTTTTGAAAAATTTCCCCAACTATTCACCGAACAAAAAACCAAACTCCCTCTCTTCTTTTCATTCCGCCCTGATGGAATCACGCACAATGTCATCGAGCAACAGTCAACTGCCACCTCGGATTCCTCAAAAACCGAAAGCGCCTAGACAGGGCGTCTTTGTGCCGCCAAAACCGATAGTCGAACCTCCGCCTCTGATATCGAAAACTAAAAAGTTCGGGTAAGTGTGTTTTGTGTTTGTGGTGTATAGATCGAACTTTGATTCGAGTTCGGATTTGAGTTTGGGGTCGAGGTTTCTGATTTTTTGAAAAGGCCTTTTGTGAACTATATTGGAAATGCTAACAATGATTGTCTAGTCTGCTATCGATCATTATTGGGTCTTCTGTCATGGCAGTTGCCGCTTACGAAATCTACGATCGAGGTGAGTATTATTATTTCCTTCAAAAAACAACCCCACCTATATCTCATTTTACTCTCTCCATAAACATTCGCATGCTAACCATAGTGAAATTCAAATACAGTCATTAATGGGAACAGAAAACGCATACAAGAGGGTGAAATACTACCGGATGGAAGTATCAGAATATACGATGAAGCGGAAAAGATTCAGGTGGAAAATTCGTCGCTTGCGACTAGAATTTTTGGTAAAGAGAATAGTTTAGATTGGTTGTTCAAGAGGAAAAGCTGACAAGAACAAAAATAAAAACTATAGATTATTGGCTAACAACTTATCCATATATTATATTGTAATGCGATTGGTTTATTACAAATTAGATCAAATGGATGTGTCTGTTTAACTACAACCAAAGCTTGTAAGGTGATACTGAACGTGTGAAAATCAATTTTCTTAATAGTTACAAACTGAAAACTATATGAAAATTAGTACACATAAATAACAATAATATAAAAAACTAACTAGTAAAGCCACTCCTCATTGCTATGAACTAAGGATGTCCGGATTTCAGTTCGTTTCTACTCTCGGTTAGCAGCATTTATATAACTGATTTGCATCTCTCTCCCAAAAGGGTGTGCCCTCCTAGAGAGCTATCAACATAGCATGTATAATGGACCCCAACATCAATCGAGAAAACAAGTTCCAGCTTCAAAGTATTCGCAAAACAAATCGAGTGATGCTTGAGTCCCTGGACTTCCTGAACTTCCATGTGTCTCCATAACACAATTTTCCAACTTAAAAAATCAACAATTTCGAATCGTCTCAGTCTGTGGAATTGAGCTTAGATAACTTTTCAGTTGTGAGCAGCGATCTTTCTTGATTGACCACTTTAGCCGCTTTTCTTAGTTGCAATGGATCATTTTCAATTGGGCTGTCGTCCACTGCTGTACTCTCATACCTCAATACAATGTTTCTGATTCTTTCCTGAGCCTTCCATCGGACCTCCTTTTCTTTCGTTATTTTCTCAATGAACTTTGAGTTAGAAGGCAAGTTGATACCTATGGCTTCCTGCTTATTAGCCTTCTTAGTCAAGAAAGTGTATTTAACACCCTGAGCACTGCCTGAAGAAACATTATCCGGAGAATCGTTCTCTGAAGTTACTTTGGACTTTGGAACTGGAATGTCAAACTGAGGACCGGTACGTTTAGTCAAATTTCCTTTGAACCTATCCATCATCATGGACTGGAATTCAATTTCAAAGTCGTCCAAAGCTTTCTGATTATCTCTTTCGTCTCTCTTTGCCTTTAGCCTTTTCTCTTTGGCCAACCTCTTTTCGCGCTCTAGTTCAGATTCCTCTTCTTCGTCCTTAGGTATGAAGTATTTCGCAGATCTGGCTATATCTTCTCCAATAAAATCTTCTTCATCAAACGTAACCGTTTCATCGGAGAGTTCTGGTTCTGGCGTCTTACCAGCAATTACATCTTTGAGAGCCTTGGAAGCTGTAGCCAAACTTGAATACATTGGCATGTCAGGTCGAATCAATTTGAAAGTATCACGGACCTGAAACTCGACATCAACCGACATTTTCTTCTTGCATTTGATAAAGTATTGCAAAAAATACATGAAAACGTCAACTTCACGGTCATCTTTCTTGATGTTCTTACCGCATGCATCTAGCAAACTGCACACCAGTCTGATTCTGAACAACTCATCGGTAGGGTCCAGAGCACATCCCTGAGGGGTAGGTTGATTGTTTGGGTAGCCAAATGTCAAAATCAAGTAGAGAGTAGACATAATGATATTCTGCTTCACAATCCCATTAAGAAACAACTCTCCCAAGTATGTAACCTGGGCAATTCTCTTCTGATTATTCTTGTAGCCTCCTCTTTCAAGACCAATTTTAATGTTTTCCAACACGCTATCAACAACAAATACGCAAAACGAAGGATAGTAAATTTTAAGAGATTCCAAGAACTTTGCCATAGCTGCTATATTTTCTTGTTTGACTTTCCAGATTTTTGTAAACACTTTCCTCAAAGCATTCAGCGTATCTTCATCGTCCCAATCCAATTTCATCAGCTGCATGAAAACTTCCAAGCCGTTATTCAAATCAAGTTTGACGTAGACTAACTGTCTGATGTACTTTTCCATGACTGAACGTTTCTTCTCTTCAACAAATACAGCGGGGGGAGGGTTGACATAATAAGAAGCATTGGCCAAAGTAATTTTATCATCCCAGCTTAGGGGCCTCTTAGCTTGCTGATCTCTCAAAAAGTCCAAATACTTTATGAGTAAGTGGTGAGTATTAGGATTTCTGTAAAGATATCTACCACAGTGTTCAAACATCATTGAAATAATTTCCACTGTATGGCGACTCAATAGTCTGATCGCAGCATGGAGTAAATGAAAAATAGTTTTCTTCGGTACCAAGTCAAATTTAATCAATTCTGAAAAATATCTCATCACAAACAAACGTGTAAGATATAATCCCGGGGTTGACCTTTTAACAATGTAGCCGTAAAAATCATCCAAGTAGTCAATTATAGAATCCACAAGGCCGGGACAAACTCCAGAAATAGTCGCAAGAAATCTGGCGTAAAAAGGCAACTTGTATTGATCTTTGGAAGGTATATTAAGAAAGAACGTGCGAACTTTTCTTCGCGAAGCACCGTTATTGACGTATCTGAACTCAAGTGCACACATATCAGCAGTTTCTTTTGATGGAATGGTACTCAATTTCAATAAGATTTCCTGCACCTTTTCACCATTTGCACTGGTCTCCTCTGCATCTCCAACAATATACTGTTCCACCTCTTTATCGGTATAGACAAACTGAGAATCATCATCAGAAGAGCTACCGTCAATGATTTTTTCGGTAGTAGTCAAACTGCCCATACTATCAATAAGAGCTTCATCACTTTCCTCTTCTATGTCATCCTCAGGTTTCTTGGGCACAAGACGAATGATATCTTCGTAAAATCGTTTTTCGTAAACATCTTCCCAATTACCGTTACTATCAGCATTTTCTTTGATGGTCTTGGAGCTGTTAAGAGAGATAGGGGCAAGCTCCAGGCCTAGCAGTTCAAATAGTTCTTTCACACCTGTAGTCAGACCCTCACACTCTTCCAGCAATGCCGCATAAACTTTGTCACTGTCAGACATGTCTTTTCCAAATTTCAAATACCTATCTTCCATCCGCTTTTCCATAGACACCAAACTGCTGGCTTTCTTTCTGGTATAGCCTTCCATAGCTCTCGCATAAGTCGTAAACATTTTTCTCAATTTGATCTGCATCTCTCTCGGGATAAGTTTCGAGGACTCGCTTTCGCTAACATAACTTTCACTCCCCAACAAGTCTTCCTTGTAGTTCGTAAGCACCATGATGGCAATTGAGACAGGCGAATAAGTGACCAAGTCTGAACTTAAAATTTCCTTCAAACATGAAACCACGGGAGGATCATAATTTCCTGATGAAGTTTTGGTGGTTGCAAAAGTGGGTAGTTCGTAATCGATGACGTCTGAAGTTGACCTGATAACACCCGCCAAAGTAAGTTCAATGATTATTCGAATAACCACACCTTGTTGCTGCAACTTGGCCTTTAGCTCTCTATTACGTCTTTCAACAGATAATTCCTTAAGACTTGATTTGGGTAAGTTTGATACACCAGCTAGCAAATAGGAAAGAAGAGGACCCAAAAAAGAGGTTCCGAAACGTTGAAACAAAGCTGAACAGATTTCGACACCAACCATGAGCTCTCCAGTTGACTTACAATGAACCAAACCTTCTACCAACGCACTTACAATTTCCGACATGTATTTGATAAGTGTGAGAGTCGATATATCCTTCAACAATGACGGTAAAGACTGTTCATTGATTGAAGTCCTGAGCTTCCTTATGAACCCGGTGTTCTTTTTCAAAGTCGAATCCAAGCTACTAGCGACCGGGAACACATCTAGAGATAGACAAATAAAAAAGGTTAATGAGGTTGAACAAACAAGTGTTATCGCAGGCTACTGACCAGTATTCCCGTCCCAAGCTAGAGCGTTTTTCTCATGAAGATCTAGTCGCTTCTTCTGATAATCCATCATAAATTCTTGGATATACGATTATAGAGCTAAGAAAATGGCTGAATCATGAAAACCGTCAATACGCAAGATTGTAGATAGTACAGTATGTGGGATAGAGGTAAAAAGACAAATTGGGAGAGGTCCTTCTGAAGCGTTAAGTTATTGCATGCTTGTCCAAGTCCAAGTAAAAAATCAAATCATTGTGTGTAGAGAGAGAGTCTGGGTTTGGGTTTAGATATTCTGTGCAGTTACTGCAGTGCTGTTGTAGGTCAACTTACCTGCTTGAAAAATAATATCAATACGAAACCTAAGGCTTAGCAGATAGAATTTACTACTTCTGGGTATTACACTATGACTATCGATATGACTCAATTCAGGTGCTTTCTTTCTACGATGCAGTGTATTGTGTGTCTACAGCGACTCTACACTTAAAAAAACCTACAACACAACCAAACATAATCACAAGTTCTGCTTCGCAAAAGATGTGCAATTGTGACTGTTCTGATGTTAGCATTCAGAGATCTGCACAATTATTTCTATATGAGCGTTGATAGCGTTTCTTAGGTCATGCGTGGGGGTATGGGCAGAATAAACTGGTGGTATGCATGTTCTACATGCTTGAGCCAATCCCAAGTTCTCCGATACCTTTTACTAATAAAATGAAGGTTCTCCGCAAAAATTATTATTACCGTATACCGGTACATCGTGGAAGAATAAGTGGGTGCTAATTTAATGAAAGAAACATCAAGTTTTAGATTATCTCAGTGAGATAAAAATGAAAAACACTGGTAATTGAATATGGTTCAGGTAGTGTTAATCGTCCTACGAGGCGAGAGCATTATAGCCTAAAAGCGTTGGTAACTAGTCGCTGCTTGTTTGTTTCTATATGTACCGTACGGTATTATCGGTAGAAGTGCATCTGACAGAAGCTTGAGAAATTCACAAGCCCCCATATAAAGAACTGGGGCTAAGATATGATACAATGCCAGGCAAGTTGAAACAGTGGACTATCTACTCCAATGTTTACACGGATATTTGTAGACTCGAAAATAGTGTCGAGTCAATTAATCACCCAATTGGCCCGCAATCTACAACTTTACGAATATACAGGACAAGGCCATTACTGCCTTCTACTCACTTGGAAGCCGTGATTTGAAACGGGTGCAGTAACTACAGAAACTTGGAATTGTAGGGGCTACTATAAGATAAAACAAGAACGCTGGAATGAAGTAAGCCAAAACATCAATTTATATTTCAACATGTTTAAAATGAGAATATAAAGCAAATTATTAGGTTCCCGGTGATTATGAATAGGATTTTTGAGCCAAACATCGTGATATGGTTCTATCTGAATATATACTATAAGTTCCATGAAACGCAATTTTAGCCAAGGACAAAAAGTACAGATATACCACCTTGATACGAATATCAAGCTCATACAACACGAAGCTAACAACTTCTGAGTAACCTTCGTGAGATGATCAGTAGCGTATAGTTCGGGTATTTGCAAAAATCAAGCAATGACTTCTTCCAAGAAGTCAATCACATCGTTTATCTCTTCAAGACTTGCTGTATGAACCATATCCTTGTACTGTTTCCACCTCACATCAGTTCTACCCATTTCTGTTTTCAAAATGTTGTACGACTTCTCTCCAAACATGAATTTGACAACGTTGTCGGCGGTTCCATGACAGATTAACATGGGTGTATCTTTATTGATATCCTGCAATTTCTCCTTTAAGGTCGATTCAATGGGCACGTATCCAGACAATCCAACAACGCCAGCCAATTTCTTATCGTACACCAAAGATGTGGCTATAGATACAGCGCATCCCTGAGAGAATCCACCAATGACAATTCTATCAGAACTAATTCCAGCATCGATTTCTTCCTGGATTATACTTCTGACTCTTTCCACGCTTTTCAGCACACCTTCCTTGTCCTGCAAGGCCTGTACGTTCCCTAGAGACTGAATATCATACCAGGCCGGCATGACCATGTTGTAGTTCATAGTGACGGGCTGTTGCGGTGCATCCGGAAAGATAAACTTGACGTGTTTTAGCTTGTTCTGGTGACGGGCAGTTTCAGCCAAAAATGTCCATCCTTTTCCATAGTCGCCGAGGCCATGAAGGAAAATGACACTTGCGGTATGAGTTGATGATGCTGGGATTCTGACGGCGGGATAGACCATGGTAGTATTATGAAAGTAGATGGGTTGATTTCGTGATAAGAATTTGGAAAAACGGTTAAAGTTCAGAAACGCTTTGTATCTTTGATAGTCAAACAAATTTTGTAAGAGTTGTGAACGTTGTTTTTGTACAACAAATTTTTTTTATTTTGTTCTAGAGCCTACACTCTACGCCTGGACCCAAAAGTTTGTTTGTGACGAATTCAATTATGAACGACCAACACCACAAGCAATTTCACGATAAACAATACCTGATTCCTGCCGTAGCGATCTATCGTTAAATGAACAAGAATATATAGCTGGTGCAGCTAGTTTATTTTTTCTCTCGCTTGAGCAGAGACTTTTATATCAGGTTTGTAGAGGAAAATTGTAGGGAGCACTACCTTAATATCTGTAATTAGTTTAAACCGCTTCATGATAACCATTTCAATATTATCTTCTCAATCCAAAATAAAACGCCTCTTTGTAGTTCAATTGGAACACTTTCCAACGAACTGTTCTAAAGTAAAATAGTTAGACAAACCAGCATCTATTCTCCATCTTTTTCTTCAAGCATCAGCAGAATGCGTAAAGACTCAGAGGTTGGATTGAATTTACTTTGCCCGGCAGCCATCTCTTTTAACTGAGCTGATCTATATAGAGCATGTTCGGTTAGAAAAATAATTAACTTCATTCAATATTAGCACGGAATGCTCAATATCTCATGAGAGTGAAACGGGAATGAACATCTTTCTTGTCATACTGTTGTTTCTCACTGTGTTTCTAGATATAAATATTTCTTAAAAAAAGATATGATATCTTCATATTATATCCTCAGCTAGTGAATATCTACAAATAGATGCTTCCAGAAAGCATATTGACATTTCATGGCTAATTACCTTAGAGAAAATAGATCTTTGTGAAACAATTGAAGACGGGTCAGCATTGAATTCACACTTGATAACTAGATCAACATATTCCAAAAAACCGTTCAGCACACATAAATATGAATGGGCTGCGTTTCAAAAAGTATATTATGTTATCAACTGTCAAAGTTGGAACGGTGATATAGCTAGCTGAACATCAAACTGAATAAGATGACAATGTTCTACTTCGTATTACTATGTAAAAAGAAGAGAGCTCAATGAAGACTATTCTCAAGCTTAAAAGTCGTTTCCACCCCTGCATAATCATGACATTTCCATGAACAAGAGCACTGAGCTGAAATATCGGAAGGATGGCACAAGCCAATGGGGAGTCCTTTCGATCAATGGCAGTCTTGTGCATGATGAGATGTGGGGGGTTCCACTGTTTTCAGTCAAAGTTTGTTGAATTTTTTTTTTTTAAAGGATTAACAAATATATCGGCTTGTTGCGTAGTACCGGCCGACACTAACCCCAACCACACCTTTTTAAATTTCTTGAAATTTAGAAAATTCGTTTCATTTTTTTCTTTTCTCTATAACTTTTTCTATAATGATCGTATTGCAATAAAAATGGTACGAGAGGATGAAGCACTCATTTCTCAAGCGATTGATATACTTAAGTCCCCAGAAAACACTAAGTCTCTTCGTGAAATTGCGCGTGAATTCGGTATACCACGCTCTACATTATACGATCGGTCCAATGGAGCGGTGAGCGTGAAAGAGGCAGCAAAGCGCCGTTGTCATCTTTCTGAATATCAGAAGTATTTTCTAGAGGCTCATATAATATATTTGGTACAAGAGATGACTCCTCCCACTGCAATGGTTGTTCAAGCATTGGCAGCAAAGTTGTGCGGTTCTGAGACCCCTCTTTCGCGGCGTTTGCTCAAGCGCTTCGTGGACAATTCACCCTTTCTGATTCTGGAAAAAACCAAGAATTGGATACTCCAAGGGCATGAAGAGATAAAGAAGACCAGATCAAGTTGTTTTTTGAACTTTTTGCCTATTACAAGAGGAGATTTTCCATCAAACCTGACAATACTTTGAACCTTGATGAAGCCGGGTTCAAGATAGGCGATTCGACCAGCAGAGCCCAGCTGGTAACACACAAAAACTCTGTTCATAAGCTTACAAACCCATCCAGTGCGCTTATAACTGTATTGGAGTTTATATCTATGAGTGGCAAGGTCGCTGAACCACTCTTTATATATCAAGGATCTTACCTCATGTAAAAGTAGTTTTCAGGTGAAGTGAAAAGCCCTTATGATGCCTCAACATCCCCTTCTGGGTTTATAAACGAGAAGATCTTTCTAGAATGGGTTAATACATGTCTTCTCACTCCTGGTCCCGATAAATGGAGTCTTCTTTTATTGGATGGACATATATCCCATACCTCAGACGAATTTATTACAAAACTGCTTTCCATGAAAACCATTTCTCTCTATTTCCCATCCAATATGACTAACATACTTCAGCCTTTAGACAGATCGTGCTTTGGAGTTGCTAAGCTTCATTACAGACGAAGAGTGGCCAGTGATTTTATTGAAGGAATACCACCTTCGAAGGCCCGTTTTCTTGCGATCTATATGAACCTTAGACCTCATGCATACAGTCCAGAAGTTATCATCGGTGGTTGGAAAAGGGCTGGGCTCCTCGACGATCAGCCGGATACCGCTATGAACGAGTATAGACGGCAGTTACACAAAGATCTTGATCAACCTGCTCCGTTGGCGATTCCGGAGCTTTCCCAGCATGAAATCTCGGAACCAACTCGTAGAGTCAGCTGGAGAAAACGTAATCTGGATCTTCTTAACCAAGGAAATGATGCTATCTTAGCAGAACTCGTTTCCTTGCGGAAAAAAATAAGAGATCTTGAAGATGAAGTTGCAGCCGGCCATAGGACTAAAAAAGACCAAGGTTCACACATCAATATACTTGAAACAAAGCTTTCAGAAAAGGAAAATATAATCAAAGGGTTTACAAAGAAGTCAGATAGAAGCCGTCCTAGAATTGACAGGTCGAATCTCGACGTTATTGTTCAGTTTGAAGACAGTCAATCTTCTAACCATCCTTTGGCTAGAGAAATGGCTACCTTCAAACAACAGAAGAAAAAGTAACGATTTCAATGGGTTTATCGCTAAATAAACTACATAGGGTTATTCTCCTAGTTATTATCTTTCATTTCATATATATATAAGCGTAAAAAACTCTTGTTTATGTTAACTGTTTTGTTGATTGATTAATATATCATCTGGTGGATTTTTTTTTAAAAAAAATGGTGATGTGGTTGGGGTTAGTGTCGGCCGGTACTAGGCAACAAGCCGATATAATGTAGATGATCCTAGCGTAACGGGCATAAAATATCGATCGTAAAGTGTAAGATGTGAGGTCAAATAAATACACTGCAATTTTCACCATGTATTGCTAAATCAACTAAAAATAATACTTGATCTTCTTGCCTTCTAGTCGAAAATGGTTTCGCCGTTGTAGTTCTTGACGACCCGTTTAATTCCTACACGCAAAACAATGCTGATCAAGTACAATTCAGACAACCAGACCTTTACAGCTTCCTAAGATCCTTAAAAATTCTTGTGATACAATTTTATATGCCGACTTACTATTCATGAATTTGAAAAGGATCATGCTGGAAATACAGCATGCTCACGATTATCCTTCTACCGGTATTCTGGAAGATTTACTTTCGCAGAGAACTCCGATACAAACTAGCAAATTTGGCTCCAACGACCGTGAATTTTAAGGCTGAGATTCGGCTATTAGAGTTAGTAGTGCAGGTAACCGTTATTCGCAGTTGATCTGCTGTTTCACAAGTCGCTAATTTGCGTGCAGTTTAAAGGCGGGCAGACAGAATCTTGTTAGGACAATACGATTATCTGTCGTGAAATAAATTAATATTTACTGAAGTGATTTGAAGCTTGGTGATAGTAGAATATCTGTAAATACGAACGACTCAGATGTACGCCAAAGAAACTTCGAAAGCTGGATATCTTTGCGATACATGTGTTGATTCTGTTGAACACAAGACTTCGATAGTGAATCTAGTAGTAACGAGGTATACCGGATCGGATCGATGCAGGAATGAGGATAAGAAATAAGCATCAGTATACGATACTTATATTATGAACTATAGCACCTAAGCACACAAACTCATCTAAAACCAAAAACCTTTTGGACTCAAAAACTCCCCTCAACCGTACAGCTAAATTTACGCCAAAAGACTTTCACACTCCAAAGTAGTCGCCCCCGAACCTGCCTAACGTGCTTGCGTCTAGAATAAAACTATTAAGATGCAGCAGTCTATTGTTCATTACGTATATAGACTCCACACTTTGGCGTTATATTAGACTATGTTTGATGTCAAGATATGTTTAGTCAACTACAATTATCGCCACTGAAATTGAAATTCCCAACCACCGCAACCGCCAAAATCAGTGAACTTTGTAGCCAGCAAAATGCCAAAGTACCGGCCTAGTAGCATACATGTACCTTGGTACTTATGCAATAAAGTTCAGTCAAAATCAGTACAGTACCAATAAATCAATTTTTCATATGTCCACATCAGGTCTAGTGCAAAACTTAGTTTCCTGTGCAAAGAGCGAAAAAGAACCTCACAAAACGAAAGATCTTTTCTTATTTTTTTTTTTTCGCAGTTTAATATTTTTGTTATAAATTCTCTTTTCTCTGTTTCTTTCTTTCTGACTATTTTGCAACCAACTTTTCATACCATTCATCATACATATATCACTTGAAAATCTTCAATAAGCATAGTTTGAAACAGACAAGATAGCGTCACATACAAACTATCACTATCATCATTTATACATAGAGCAGAATGTCACATCCTAAAGTGATTGTATTTGATCTAGATTACACTCTTTGGCGTAAGTAGTTCTCCATCTTCTTTAGTTTGCTATAGCATGACCTGGGGGGCTTTAGTTCATAAGTCCAATGCTGCAATTTTTCATTGCCCGTTCTCTTACTAACTTTGTCATTTAGCTGTATGTTAATCAATATTCGTTCTACCACTAATGATATTTGCATGGGAGGGACGACCCAACGGAATATTTCAGTTGTTTCACCCCGGAAAATGCGAATTGATTAATTCTGTTTATCCCAAACTCCATGATTTTGATTCGCAATTACTAACATTTCTATTTGATATATATTTAGCTTTGGTGCGATACTCATATAACCCCTCCCATTAGACCTCACCCAGAGTCGCTCACTGCTATTGTGGATAAACACAACAAGCCTGTATCTTTCTATCCAGATGTGCCGCAAATATTATCCCATTTATCAAACCATCCAGAAGTCATTTACATAGTCTCAGCATCACGAACGCTAAGTCCACCAGTCGCTAAGAAACTACTAAAACTCATACACGTCCCAGATCCTGAAGATGAGCGAGAAATGATCTCAAGCGCCAATCTTTTCAACTTCAACGTTTGGGGTCGAGGTTCTAAAATCGGCCATTTCCATGAGATTCATCAACTCACTGGAATTCCCTACAACGAGATGCTCTTTTTCGACGATGAATTAAGGAATAAAGATGTGGAAGATTTGGGTGTCACGTTTGTCAAGGTAGAAGAAGAAACTGGGTTTTGCTGGTCTGCCTATGAGCGTGGCCTGGAAGTTTGGAGGAAAAGAAACAGTCAGTACATTTCTTCGTCTGGAGATGGCAAGTTGCTTGATATCAAAAAGAACAGTTTGTGCCAAAGAGAAACCGAAATCATGGTACCCCAAGAAGGTTGCTAACTTGGGATTGATACATCAAGATATTTAACTTTAGTCATGACTTTTTTTTCTACTCATAACTAGTCATGCAAGCCAACGAAGTTTTTATGGAATTTAATGGAATTTGCTGCTGTTGTTTTTTATTTTTATTTTATTTTTTATCTGACTTTGAATTGATAAAATAATCGTTTTAGTCTAATTATTAACTAGTTAGCCTAATTTGTGTACTTAGTTGAAACTAAATAAATAATATTGTTGCTTTTTTTACTGAATCTCCTCTAGTCGATCAAGACTCCTGACGTTGGATTTTGGATTTTGGTCTCGTATGTGTGTGTGTTATAATGCCCTACATTCATATCGTATGACCGTCTAGCTGAAATTAGTATAAGATCTCTTTTCTATATATACTGACCTATATAACTGGGAGTTACAGATGTAAACAGACGTTGTGATCTTGCAATTTAGCAACACCTTTGACTCCAGCAGTCGTACGTACACACTGCTGCACAAAAGCCGTCGTATACCGTATGATACAGCACCAGACAAGAATATCTTTTTGTGTTTCTCTTTCGTGTGAAATACGCTACCCATAAAATATCTAGTTTGGCAACTAAATAGACTAAGTGGTGTTACAAAGACAGATTTTTTCAATATATTCTACGTGTTGACCAGACTATTATTGTAATATTAACTAGTCCCACAAAATAAGCACCATTATTAATGATGCTGAAATTGTATGAATATGGTTAGACATTATAGTTATTTGTTCAATTGTGGCAGGTGAAATAATATTAATTACGATACTAAAAATGTAGATATTATTTCAGTTTTATTGATGAAAAAAAAGTGTCATGATCATTCAGATGTCCTCAAGAGAGAGGGTTCAATACGTTTGTTTATGATTTCAAAGATTCAGGATGAGACAATTTATTTCATTTCCTCATTTCTTTGAATTTCAGTGAAGAAAAATCAAGATAAAAAGTATACTCGTATGTGGGTTATTTGAGCTGGTACATTTGTTGTTTTTTTATCAACTTGTAGTACACAGTTGAATATACATTTGTGCATCTCGTACTGACATTCTCTTTCTTTTTTGCTTTTCCAACTGTGGTGGTTTTACACATTCGATTGCTCAAATAATATTCCAAGTTTTGTTTGAATGATTTGTCCCAATGGATATAAAGATATTGACTGTTTCCGAGACTTTTAGCGCAATATTTTTTTTGGAAAAAAAGCATGAAAACTTTTTGATAATAAAGCTCCTAGCTTTTGTGTTACTAATTATCTTGGACTTGCTCTCAATCAACAAGGACCAAAATCAGTTTGAGGACATGCTTTCACCATATTTTACATATGATACTCTACGTGATTTACAAATGACCATCAGCACTAAAGATAGAGCCTCTTGTCCCCCTCCTCCTCCTTCTCCTCTTCCTCTTCTTCCTCCTGGACTAGATATGACTACCTGTCAAAAAGTTTAAAAATTAAGGTTTGATATACATTTGCCTGTCAAACTAGTAAAATAAGCAGATACAGGCAGCCGTTTAATATGCAAGTGACTCTTGTACTGAAGTACGTACTTGACTGGACACGCGAAGACAATACAGACAATGCAGCTGGATAAATTAAGTCTCTCTTAAGCGACCTGTCAAAAGAAAAAAAAAAAAAAAAAAAAAAAAAAAAATAGATTTCCGTACTTAAGTCCGGCAAGCACATAGTACAGTTACTACAGTATGGTCGGCAGTAGACTCGGCACGTATAATTTACGCTTGAGCTTTCCCAAATCAAGAAAACTTAAACCTTCGATTTTTGCCGTAGCTAATTATAGATTCAGACTTAAATATTAGTACCTGAACCTGAAAGAATCCCTGAAAGTTAGCACGCGCACTTTTGGCGTGTTAGTTCGCAATTTGGTCTGAATAAAATAAACCTCACACAAAGCATCCTCCTCCACACATCACTTGTTTTGTGTTTATATATCAGCTAGCAGACTGTGTAGGAGCACACAAATGATGAAAATGGAATATTACACCTCACTATTAACAACACTTCTAGAGCAACTCAATTCTTGAACCACAAATGTCCGGTTTTGAGGTTGTGACTAGTCAGGTCTTATCGTGTGTGTGTGTATCTATTAGACTACTATACTTCCCTTCTTGAACTAGATGATATTTCTTCTACCACTTCCTATGAATCTGTGTCCATTGGCTTATTGAGAGACTAATTTGAGATCATCGTTTTTGTTTGTATATACTCACTCCTACGCATATCTACCTACTTTTGCTTAAGTCGTTTACATCTTAGCTGCAACTAGTGGCATTTACACTTACTGAATATACTGTGATTTGGCTTCCTCTCTGGCTCAAAATCTCAATTGACTTTTGCATTTACATTCTTTTCTGAATGAAAAATGGGCTGTTTATCCAGAATGCTCTGTAAATCTAGTAGCCCTTCGATAGATCTACTTGACATTGACAGAACAACGCATAACGATAAAGATTGGGATGAAAAGTTTAATGCTATATTTGCTTGTTATGACGAAGAAGAAAAGCCTAAAAGACTGACAGTACGAAACGTACCATCGCCTACCCCGTCGCCAAACGGTCAGAACTTACCACAATTGCAGCAGCAACCTCAAAAGCCGAAAAAGATTCTGACGAGCACTAGACTGAGAAAATTTATGGGATCTGAATCTGCTTCTGAAGTCAATAATCTTAGATCAAGACGTGTGGTAGAACCGGTTGTTTTGGATTTTGGGCAAATGGAAAGAGGCCCATCATTGGTCGTGAAACCGGTATCTTCTCTAAAAGACAAGTTCAGAATACTGGATAATCTATTGGTACTGACCAATGAACATATCGAGTCTTTTGATGAATTGAAAAAACTTTTCCCATGCCTGTTGAATACCATTTTAGATATTTGCAAAGTATGCGAGACTTGGAGATGGGCCGAAATCTATTTTTATTCGATAATCAGAATAGTGGATACATGTTTGGTAGAAAGATACCCTGAAGAGGTCGATATCTTCAGCAAGGAAAATCCATTTGAGGTTCCTCAGCTACGATTTCTCATCAATTTGGGATGCTACCTAGCCTGTAGAATGGCTCAATTCGATCCCAGAAAAGAACCTGATTTCAAAAACGCTTTGATTAAAAACATTGTTCCCGTGTTGGTGGAGCTTACCGGTTATCAAAATGATGTATGCCAAGCTCCGGGTCTGGCATTAATGTATATTTTTCTCAGAGTTAATGTGTCACTAGCGGAATTGGTCCACACAAAAAAGGTTTCAGTAAGTAAAAACCATGGCGATGACGATGGAGATTTCCTAAGTACAACAGTCGATACCCCTAAGCCGTCTGAGGAACGCAAAGTGCTGAGTATTTATCATCCAGCAACCATAGTTCGCAAAATACCACTCAAAAACCTTGTCCAAGACAAGCCATTCGACCCATCTGATGCAAGCGGATATGAAGGAAGGGTGTATTCATTCATTCAAGAGAACCCATTGCCTAATCAGACATATATTCTAAAATTTCTGAAAATATTCTGGATAAGATGCGCCGTTTTGGGATATCTGAGAAGAAATGCCCCTCCGGAGATGAGAACAAAAAATATGTTATTTGGGCATTCCAATGATGCGGTAGAAGGAGATGAGAAATTCAAAGACGTGTTTACTCAACTAGTAAATGATTGTTACGAAAGCGAAAAGGATGTATCGCTCCAGGGACTTTACGAAAATTTGTTTGACATCAAAGAGTGAGTTATATTAAAATTAATTGATTTTTAACTGTTTTTCCACGAATCAATACATATAAATTGTTTTGAAAAGGTTTTATATTGACATTTTATGACTTAAAAATAGCCCAATTTCAATGTCAAGATTAGAGCAGTTTCAATTAATTTCAATAACCACATACGGCTTTCACCTTTTACGACTTCAACAACACCACCTTAAACTTACACTTCCAAGGCAACATCGGCTTGAATTGTTGTTACTCAAACTAGTTGAGTTTTCCGGAAATGATAGTCCATTGCCTAAAACATTAGAACCGAGTGAAAAGGAGCATATTGAAAATCATTTGAACGAAGAAGAAAAGGTCAATATTAGAAGAAGGATGTCTAGAAATGGATTTTTGGGATTTTCTAGGCTATCGTTTAAAAGCGCTTTCAAATGCTGGCAATCGTGCATATTGGACAGGTTCTTGTATTATGCTGGAGACAAAGTCTTGTACCCTAAAAAGTATACGTGAATCGATATCTTTACTAAAAACAGATTGAAGCAGCAAGTATTCTTTTTTGGCGCTAGAAATGTGGCTACGAAGATTTCTAATCAGTGTTCATTGAAGCCGTAATTGATTGATTTCTAGAGTACATATTGTAGGTGTTTTAATATGAAACGGTGACAATGGTTTGCTAAATTGTTGACCTGGCTAGGTAAAAAAACATGAATTGTGAAACTTTTAATAAGAGTATACATATTATCGTTATTAATGCTTATCCCCAGAGTCATGCCAGAAACAACACTAACAATTTCTATTACAGTACCTTCTTTTTTTTTCAAGAAGGGTTCGTTGTTTATGAAACGACTGAAGCTACACAACTGTCGGAAGAACCATCATGTTGTTTTTGTGGTTTATAAAAAGGTCTGGCTAAGAGACAGGTTAGTAATGCCTTGTACCTCGGTAAGTTATCGAGTTGCTTTAGAAATCAAGATTTGGTGATGTTCTGTAAGATAAAAAATCTGTTTTTTTGGTGCATTTGAAAAGAGCCGACCAAGTGTGTGCATAGTTGTTGTTTCGATGAAAATTTTATGAAGAAGAGGTTTTTTTTCATACACTGGATATAGAAGTTACTGATGATTTTACGTATAACTTTTTCAGGAAATATTTCATAATACAGTGATAAAATGGTCCATGTTAATGTCATCGCATCTGGTTTGCTGCAAGATTCAATACTAAATTTTATTGCCATTTGATTATAATATTAAGGGTAATTGTATTGGGCTTACCATTGGCTACCCAACTAAGACAGTAAAAAAAAATAAACAAAAACTTCTATTTAAAGGCCTTTTCAATATTTTAAACATAAGATATTTGATACAACCGTATACTTGCAAAGCTGTCTGTATTCTACGTTCCTGAGGCTTTTTTCTTATAAGAAGCCTACATACTGTCTGGTTTTTTTACACCTAAGAAGAGTAAAGCATGATTTTTTTGCATTATTTTCCAGTTTATAACAATAAAAATTGAACTAAGTAAAACTATACACACAGTATCCGAACGATTTGTTGTAAAAAACATTTGTACCCATAGTCTCATTAGGAGTTTCTCCGTCTAGTTCTTGAATTTTAATGAGTTGCCTCGCGCACAATTCCTTGAAACGTATTAAATCATGCAACGATGTAAACTTATTATCGGATATTACAAGTCAATTTTTTATGAGTTTAAGCACGATTCATATTCAAGTTTCTTGCAAAAGCGTTTACAGCTAGGACTTAATGTTTATTTCTTCCGGCAATGCCAGTATGGAAAATCAGAGAGTTCAAGGTTGGAAGATGGAAAAAGGAAAAAGTCAGATGAGCCGTAGACTCTAATTGTATTAAGTCAGGGTCTCAAACATCGGGTTTTGCAACCTTCTTTTTTTTCTCAGTTTTTACTTCATGGAAACAAAAACAGAAACTATAGAAATTATCCATTGAATACAGAATGAAGTTGAAATGAAAGCAACTGTGTTGGCACATAAGAGACCTTTTTATTAATTTTCATTTCAACAGTTTTAAGACTTCTTTAACTCATTTTCCATACTACAAGCTAAACAAATTTAAGTCATGTTTGTGTATTTGTAAATGTTTTGGGGTATAAGGACTGTAAACCAGCTTTTCAGCGACATCATGAATCACAAGCACCGCCTCTAAAGAAAGCATTCATTGTTCAATTCACTATAGACAATCTGATATAACAGCAATAGCATGGACCAGCAAAATAATGATAGACAGTTTCTGATAAATCTATAACAACATATATGATATTTCCAGATTGTGAATCAGAGTAGTGCCTTTCAATGTCACAAACTGCATCTCCATGCTCGCGAATCAATGATCCTTCATGGGTATATAAGAAAGCTCAAATCTTTGCATTTGTTCCATATCACAAAACCAGAGATCTAATATCAGCTTTAATTCGACACCAAATACAGTTCCATACACACTATGAATAGTTCACCTTCAAATTCGCTCTCAGTATATAACCGTATCCTCGGTATGTACTCTTACACCAGCCCTTCTACCACCCCCAATTTCGTTCGTGGAAAATTTCAGCATACCATCTCTAAATCTTGGGGTCAGATCCAATCTCTCAAGTCTAAAACCTCTCCAACCATCTCTCAATTTGGAGTTACTAGTTACCTCGTTCAGCTTCCTGTAGAGGCACACGATTCCGTTGTTCTCTATGAACTCAAACTTCCTAACGAAAAACAGACTCGTGGGCTCGTCTGTGCACTTGCCTCGCCCTACGATGATACCGAATCACCAAAAGTCAAATTTGATTCGTGGTTCATTTCCCATATTTTACATCATTCATCTCTCGGTCTGGCCGATGTTCCCCTGATCTCAAAAATCGGCCCTGGATCACAATCCGAACGATACACAAATGTCATCACAAAAATATTTGATGAAGAGCTCAGAAACGTCACTGAAGACGACAAGTGGGCTGAAGTTGGTAAGAGCTATTTCATGAAAGTAGTCTCTTTCTATACCGAGAGAAATGCAAAAATAGAAACTTGCTTGCCTGCATTTCCATGCAAATCTCATAACACAAGAAAGGTCGCTGGAACCAAACCGGATAAGGGTGAAGAGCTTGCTCTTAGAAGATTGGTAGAAGTCGCAAAAATGATTGAAAAGGTGTATCCTCCAGGTATTAAAATGTGGGTCGTTAGTGATGGCCATGTTTTCAGTGATTGCAGTAAGTTTACTTTCTCCTTTTTCAGACTTCCGCTTGCTACAGAACTCCTGATATATATTAAGTGATTTTTTGATGAAAGAACTAAGCTAACATTATTTTAATTTTTATAGTTGGAGCTGACGATGCTGATGTGGATACATATGGGACCCACCTTCACCAATTGGCTTCCTCTATAGCAACATCAGATATACTTGACTTCATGTCATTGCCAGATCTTTTTTCACTCAAGACGCACGACTTTGACCATTCTTATCTCGAGTTTGATTTGCCGCACTACCTCGGAACTCAAATCGATGAAGAAGGCGATGAGTGCCGTAAGATCATGATGGCAGCCTGTGAGACTGATGGTAACATTTTGAGAAAAATGATTGATTCACAAGACCCCATCAAGCTTGCTCTGTACAGAGGGTTTAGAAAATTTATGGAAGAAGATTTGGCTATGAACCCTGTAATGAAATCATTGTCGAGAAAATCAAGAAAAAATCTTTGTGGAAAAGTTGCGTTCGAGATGATCAAGGTATGATATATATGATGTGAAAATTTTCTAATGTATTGCTCATACAGTACTAACAGACCTTTCTTTTAGAGAAACGAAGCGTACTCAAATCTTGTTGAGTTGATGTCACCATTCCATGTCCGACTTTCAATTCATGCCCACAACAACAGTGGACCCAAATTTGGAATCCGGCTTCTTTCTTCTTCATCATGTCGGGTTATCCGTGCATTGGATGACAGCGCAACGCCAATTTTCGAGGATCTTCTGCACATTCCCACACCTTGGCACAACTGTGTAATTAGAGTCAGAGATGAACCGCATTATTTTGTGGGCAGATCCGATGTTGCTTGGAATGCTATTGCGAGCGGTGAGTACTCCGGTGGATGGGTTGATGGTGATTTGGAAAAGGGTACGGGAGGTTACTTTAACATTTGGAAATCTGAAGAGACAAAATTTGGAAAGAATCGTAGCACCGAGAGAGATATCCAAGGGCAAAAGATGTCTGCTACTGTTGTATAAGGACTAGCTTAGTTGAATTTTGCAATTCATGAAGGATTCAGATAGTTTTGAGATTTTATCTTTTCATAATTTTTAGTGTTAATTTATATTTGTACCAGTATAAGGTGTTTAACTTGTCTTATGCGAGCTAATCTGCACCGATTTACATTGCGGTCGTGAATTTAAGCGTAAAAAACTGTACCTAGTTATTGTATGTTGATAAATTGCAGTGATAATAAACACAAGCTCACCTAACCCTTATAAAGTTCTTACCATAACTAGAGTGACATTTTGCCATCTTGGATTCTAACAAAGTCAATCAGCTATACGATTAAAATGGATTCTTTAACTAATAAGCTAGAGTCAATCAATATTGATAGCTCAGACAATGAGCAGGTTCTAGATATCCTCAAGAATGACAAATTCTCTGACCTGACAAAGGTGGAAAAGTTGTCGGATTTAGTTCACAGCAAAACTCATGACATTTGGGGAACCCTTCTCAATTTCAAGTATCCTCCCAAAGGTCAGTCAATATTGTTCAGACTGATTGAGAAGGATACAAAAGCACGAAAGCTGTTTGTGGATTATCTGAATGCTTTGGATGGCCTCACAGCGTATGAGTTGCTACGGAATAACAGCGATCGGGAGTTCCAAGCACTTACACTCTCGTTTAGCTCTCTCGACATCGGACTACGTACGAAGCTTGTTAAACTGATCCTAGACCATTTAAAATCAGCACAAAACCGAGATGAACAATTCCATTATCTTCAAGTGATTGCTCGACACTACTTGCATCTAACTAAGGACCAAATACCGGATCGAGCTTTTAGGACGAGAACTATTTCAATTCTAGCTCATTATGCAGACCGAAGACTAAACCATGACATTGTCTCGCAGGTAGTGATGGTTATAGCTAAGCTTGTCGAGTTAGATTTTGATAGCACGCAGTCCGATCTAATGTCTACAGTAGAAGATCTGGTTCTGGAAGATGCCAATAACTCGTTGATTATTGCATTCTCATTGACTTCGCTTCTGTTTCACATTAATGATTCATTAGGGTTTGCAATGTTCACTTCCGATCCAATTCTGAAACAGGAATACGACCAAAAACATTTTTCGTCGGAACAAGTTGTTATTGCTGCACTTGACCTTTTGTCTTCCGCATGCGTCAACAAGGAAGCAAGAGCACAGGTGAGGTCTAACTATTTACCTCTCGTTCAACAGGCTCTGAATTCGTCTAAAAAGAGTGTGGTGGTTTTAGCTGCTTCGATTTTAGTCAAGACAGATAATGTGCAGAGGTTACCTGGTGAACAGAACAACGATAAAGCAGATATTTCAGAGCTCTCCTTGATATTTGAAGATGAAATAGCAACACAGCAGAACATTGAACAGAAAGAAATTTTTGGGGCTGCATTGGAAGGCCTTGCATATTCATCGCTACTACCAAAAGTCAAGGCAAGAATTGTTGAAAACGAAAGTATACTAAATTCATTGGCTTCAGTTTTGGATAAACATCACAAGGAAAACCCTTGGATTTACTGTGTGCTGAGTATTATCGTAAACATTACTTCGTATACACCAAAACTCACACAGGAGCAAGAGAAATTGAACAAGCTCAAGGATTACGCCAACAAAACGAATGAGAAGGATAAGTATGATGAACCTGACTCAGTAGTTGCTAAAAGATGCACCAAAGTTCTATCTACAAAGTTGCTGGACAATATATCCACGCATTTGCCTTTATACACGTTTGCGTCTCGGAATTGTGTTGCAGAAATCCTGCGAAATCTGGCAACAGAAAAGTCCAATAGGGTGAAACTTGCTGTGAAAGGGGGACTCCTTGATCTGCTGTTCTTAGTCGTACCGTTGGATGATCCTGATCAATTAGGTAACAAAGAGAAAGTAGACAGTAAACATCTCGTTATAGCGACATCTGGCCTTGCACGCACACTGATTTCCGTCAACCCAACTTTGGTGTTTTCTGATAAAATAAATCCAGCTGTAGCGATTACCCCTTTGATTAACCAGCTTTCAAATGAGTTATCTGATATCCCACTTCTTGATACATTTGAAGCGCTTCTTGCACTTACTAACCTTGCTTCTGTGGATGACTTATGTCGAAGTGTCATCATGCGAAATGGCTGGACAAAGATTGAAATGCTATTGACTTCATCTAACGAGTTAGTTCAGAGAGGTGCTTTAGAGCTGACTTGCAATCTATGTGAATCTCCTCTTTGTGTAGAAAAGTTTATGGACGGGTCCGCGGCAGCTACCTCACGGCTGGAACTGCTTGTTGCACTTACAGATGTTGATGATGTACAAGCTCGAACTGCAGCAATGGGAGCTCTTGCAACTTTGGCAGACTGGGGAATAGAATGCACAGCACGCCTGATGGAGTGTGAAAAGTTGAAGGAGAGAATCATAACGATTCTTAAAGAGGAGACTGAGGAGGATGTGTTGATACGAACTTTGGCTGTATCGATTCCTTTGACGGATGATCCTGAGTTCTGTAGGGATCTAAAGTTGAGAGGTGTATTGTCTTGTCTTGGGAAAATTGCCAAAAAACATGCACAAAACGCCGATCTAGTGGAATATTGCTCTGATTTTTTCAAAGCTCTTACCTTCTAGTTCGCATGGTATTGAGGTTTTTGGAGTTACAACCCCCTTTCAATATCTCAGATCTATTAGCTCTAGTTTGTGCTCGAATTTTTTGTATATATCAAAATATAAGTATGTAATGAAAAAGTGTCCATCTATAAAACGATAATGTGTAGTTAATATTTTTGATTGAAAGCTATGGTAATTTCGTTTTATTATCAGTGGTAATAATTATTGATAGTTATCCGTCTACATTGTATAGCACATGCTCTTTAACCATACAAATAATAAAATGATGATTCCAACTTTTACAGGTCCAAAAGCTTCCAATTTACATTGGTAGGGGTTGCAGATAGTGAGACATGTTAAAACCGGGAGGTTAATGTAAGGGACTACGACTGGAATGAGCTCTGGAACCAAAGTTAGTTATTTTTCCGGCATATGATTCAAGCAAAGTTAAGAATGAAGTTTGCTCCTGCTATTTTTTATTGCCGATATCATTTCCACAACTTTCCCTTTTGTGAGTCAAATCCATGTGTACTGTACGTACTTGACTTTAAGTTGGAACCTGCGATTCAGGGGTGAAGAGGTGAGTGTGAGTTCGATAGCTGGTGGTAAGTTTAAGGTCGAAGTTGAGACATCGTTGGGAGGATTTGGTAAAGGATTTGATGGTATGAATGGATTGTGATTGGCCGGTTAGTGTAAAATATGGGCAATGAAGCAAAGTGTGATATGTGCAATGGGAAACCAATGTTTTTGTATATTTTGAAACGAACTAGTTAGATATTTTTATTAGTTATCTATGAGTGTCTACTGAGTGACTCTACTCATTCTATAAACATATCTAAACGGGGTTACTTTTTTGGCGACTCAAGTTGTTGGTGTTATCGGTCTCCCGAGATTGTTACAATATATTATGATCATTGACTATTAAATTTTATCAAAAAATTGCTATAAATTAAAAAAAACAACACACATTTACAAAGCCCTTGAGACTCCTGCTTAATCTGCTAAATTTGAGCCGAGAAATGTGTTAATGATAATTCAGCACTCCCTAGTAACAATTATGTATTCAGGGACACCATGGATGGGATAAAAAACTCCTTTATCACCGGACACTACCCGAGCACTTAGAAGATCTAAGGAGGCTTAAATTAACGTAATGCATATTATATTCCTTTAAATGACGTAACGCAGACAACAAGTTCATTATTATTTCAAAGTATTCAAAGTTTTTGGCATACTGTAGCCTGTGGTATATAAGATTTCTTCCATCTCCAGGTAACTTCATAGGCTGTTCTCAACGATTCCATTTTTAGTACACCTCTAGATGAATTCAGGTAAACATACAGTGATGTTTTGCAGCGTTCCAATGAAATGCTCTTGTATCAGTGACTCAACAGTGAGTAGTTTACACCGACTGATTTACCATAGACAATGGTCATTACGAACAAAGGCAATTTCCGTGGATTTCCAACGCAGGAGCTTTATCGAACCCAATTTTGATTATAATAATGATAATAATAATAAAACGTAAGCTCTTTGAAGAGCGCCTCTGTAAGTGGCAATTATTCAGGTATACTGAGAGTGCCAAATTGCCACCTAACATAGTATGACTGCTAGTAATTTTTTGTTATGAATAGTGCAAAGCTGGCTACTTCAAAGGAGTCATATTTTAATCTATATATATCCATATAGATACTATTTTTTTGGGTGGTATTCAGTTACGTGCTATTGGGGTTTAAGCATGTTTCATAGTGTTTTAAGCTTACGAAGTCTAACAATCACATACCGGGACCGAGAGCTTTGTGGCACAAGATACGCTTCAAGTGGTTTAAACAAAGTCACAATCAATAGATGAGATTGATATACCAGACTTATATATATTCATCAGTGTCAAAGTTGACGGTTAGATTTATTGTGGAGCGACATGACGTTTGACAGCTGTATTAGGTACTGTTGATAAGAATATTGAGGACTTGTTTTGACATAACCAGCCTATGATATATCTTTGCAAGAGCGTTTGAGGCCTTCGTGGCACAGACAGCTTTATGTATTGCGTGAATGTCTGTATCGAGTTTATGCTGAATACTGACAGCATACAGGAGCATCCGGTGATGAACACAGGCCACAGGCTGGTTCACAGCTTATAATACTATAAATTATGGTATATGTCGTAGTTTATTATCTATTTAGCATGTTCTAAGGTATTGGTGCCAGTTTCTAGGTGCTAGCGATAGCGTTACGTGTAAATTGTGTACCGTCACCACACTTGATCAATGTGTTACAGTAAAGTATCATACGTGTAATGTAATATAGGGTTGGGGTAAAAGAGGTTGCCATGGGGACATATGTACAGTACGTACATGTATACATGCACACTTTGGGGTAACGCAATCCACATAGAAATCTATTTTTACCACCCACACTATGATACAATCTATGATACAAGCGCAGTATCTATTCTTCTGACGGGCTCTGGTTCTGAGGTTTTCCTTCAATGATTGGCATATGAGCCCAAATATTCTGTTATAAATTAACACGCAGGCTGGCAATTCACCATGATACACGTAGAGACGTTAATTAGTTGTGAATACACACACAAGTTGCAGCGTGTAGGAATTTATGCGCACTGTAATGAACTCCTTATTTATTCCCTAATTGGGAAATACGGGTAATAAAGTCTGAAGTATGCGGAAATTTAATTTTAGCTTTTTGTATTTTATTTTGGCAGGACATTTTAGGTTAAGCTGAGCTAAGCTGAGTTGAGTTAAGTAACAAACAACAAGTTTATAAGCCTTCCTTCTCCTGGTTTTCATATTCCATCATTCTCTTTTTTCTCCTGTTTTTTTTGAACTTTTTTTTGGACCTTTGTTTTTGAATTCTTACTCTTTCCTTTAATTCTATCCTCCTATAATATACGCACATATCGACAATTTCGATTGAATAACGGACTGATTGGCTGTTACTCATTCAGTTACAAACGAAACGAAACATCCACGCTTCAGCAATTATAAAGATCACCTGCAATATCATTCAGGACTAAAACCAAAACTAGGACTGAAACTGAACCCGAAATCAGAACCAGAACCAGATTCAGAATCAATTTCAGAGCCAAAATTGGCACAGACACTACGACTAATAGAAACAACACCAAGAATATATACAAACCCCAATCAAGATCTACACCGACTTGGCTCGCACTTCGAACCCTATAAGTTACACCAATCACATCAGCACTTGACGGGGTTTCCTGCTTAATATCTTCTGCTTTTGACAACGAACGTTACATATACATCATGTCACAGCTGTCACCTCCCCCTAAGGCTTCTGTGGCACCTCCCCACAGTCAGTCATACGATGAGCTTTTACAAGCCTTAGAATTTGAACAATCCGAATCAGAAAACTTACAAGTACAGCTATTAGAAACTCAACGAAAACTCACTGCATCACAATCCTCTCATGATCAACTAGAGCTAGACCTGGTCGAAATGACCAAGGAGGTCGCTGGCCTGAATGTAACTATCAAAGACCTAAAAAGAGGCAAAGGAAAAGCTGAAGATGACCTTTTGCAACTAGAAATGAAATATTTAAATGAAAAAACCGCCTGGCTCGATAAAGAAGCAAAGCTGTTGGATGAGCTTGACGAACTTAAAAAGCACAAAGCCAACAGAGCAGCATCAAGCACCTTTGAATTCCCCACTTCGTCCTCACATTCAAATGAAGTTACGACCACCAATCAGTCAAGTAACAACAAAGGATTTTCACACAGGAGGCTACTATCTATTGCCAGCATCACTAGTTCTGCTTCCGCTGCACTAAGTTCGGCAACTCATTCTTCTTCATCAGCGGATTCCAAACAAGTTGAACGATTGAAACAGGAACTGGTTCAAACCAAACAGCAAACTGAAATTGTGTCAAGAGAATATTCAATTCGCCATGAACGCATGGAGGCAGAACTACGACACTACAAGGACCTTAACGTAAAGCTAATCAACGAAAATGAAATCTTAAACATGCTATTAGTAGAAAAGGTGATCAAGGATACACTTGCTTCAAACCAAAATAATGCCACACAAGAAGGTGATTCTGATTTAGAAGACAGCACAACTATTGCAAGCAGTACTATTTATTTGGAATCAGAACAAAATAAGGACTCTACAGAACGACCTCAGTCAATTTATCAGGCTGTTGACGGTAAGTCTCTCTCAGACGAAGATAAACTAAAACAACTAAGAGCAGAAATAAAGGGTGCCAAACAAGAAAACAAGTCTCTTACTATTTCAGTAAAGCATTTGATTGCCAAACTTTTAGAAATCAATAACAATTCATCGAACATTCATGCCAACGGATTCGAATCGAAACTAATCGACACAACATCCTTAACCTCAACACAGATATCAGCTTTTGTCAACTTAATCTCATCAGCATCGTCATCGTTCGCATCAACATCATATTCCAGCTTGCCTTCCACTTCCACCTCCACACTACAAAAAACACATACTTCTAGAACTTCATTCTCCTCAATCAACAGCGCGGCATCCCAATTTAGAAAAAGTCCAAACGCTTGGGCCAATTTGATATTAGGAGCTGGCGCACAGATTCCTGCACCGCATCTACCGTCATCAGGGGAAGAATCAGAGAATTCATGCACCCCAAACTCAAGCCCAACAACTGGAAGCTCAGTATCAAGTATGGATTTGGAAGGGGTCCTGAGCAGCGTGAATCCAAGACCAAGCACTACTAGCATGACAAAGCTTAAGCCTTTAGCCCTTTCAAATGCTTAAACGGCTTTTAACGTCTTATGAACTCCTTGAATTCAACTCTTTTTTTACTCAATAATTTTATCTCTTTTTTTTTTGTGAAATGGAATCTTTCGATTTCTGCATTCACCTTTTTTTTACATCCTCATGATCCGATTCCTTCAAACTATTTACATCATTACTATTAATAATACACTCCTGTTAATTCATATCATCTTAGCAAATACCTGAATGTTACAATTTTTTGTCGATTTTTTTTCTTTAAACAATTCATAAGTAATTTTTTTGTTCGTGAACTTTTTTTAATTAGTTAATTGATTTACTGAAATACCATTAATCATTTTTATCTACCGTCTTGATGAAATTAGCAATATATGATTTACATGTATTTGATGATAATAAAGGCACACATCACTACAAGGTTTAGTATAATATTGATGGCCGAATCTACTGAGATTTGCATTAAAGATTTAGAAGAAAGTCAAAGTAGATTCAGATGGAATACAATCTAATCGTATATATAGATGGCTATATCGTTTCCTAGATATACCTATATACAGGTCTCAGATAGCGATGGCTCTACCTTTTGTTCATTGGGCATTAGTGTAAACCCCCTGAAGCAGATCATTAAAAAAACAGTATTTTTATCAAAAATGAAAACGAAAAATGAGACATAGTGAGATATGTCTGAGTATTTCTACAGCGAAGAAGCTGATCTCATCGCACTTAGAGTTCAAGTAGAATCATTTCAAAAGAAATATCAAAATATCGATACAAAAAGATATCAAAATATGATCCCTTAAAATTTTTGTTTTATTTTGTTGATGAGAGAGAAAACGTTAGGAGAAACTTGGATTTTGAACGGGTCGATAAGCATGTGGGAATCATTTTGGTGGAGAGGCTCAAAGACTGGCCTTACGACCCCGTTCAAGTGGGTCTTTAAGGATCAAGTCCGTAAATTTGTATACTAGTTTAGTAGTTCTTTTTTTTATTTTAGTTTTTCTTTTGCTTTGTCTACTTGCTAAAGCTATCGCAAATCTTCACGGGTCTGAATGTTAATGGACTAGTGAACATCCCTGAAAAAAAAAAGGTACAGTGAACAGTGCCGCTTCTATATGAGCAGAGATCTCGATCAAAATGTAGCATGTTATTATCAAATGATCAAAGCTACAAGTGTGGTAAAACTCCTTACTCAAACTGGACTTTCTTTGGCTTTACCCCAGGGGCCATAACACCATACCTGAATGCACAGTCCCAAGACCATAATAGATTCCATAAAACACCGTAACACCACAGAATTCACATACTTCCAGTCAACGTCCTTTTTCCCCAGTGCACAAAATTCCATCAGGACTCCCAGAGCCATCACACCTAGGAGCCCAATGTTGGGACACTTTCTTTTCATAAAGTTAACTGCCATTATGGGGCACACTGCAAACCACCCAAGAACCTCGCCCACCGTATACACATAGTAGCTGTAGTCCAACCCATAAAGGTGTCCATTATATCTAATCGCAGCATATATCGGCAACACAAGAAATCCCCCCAGCACGATTTTGAGTGTCAGCGACGGCCCACGCCTCACTCGCCTCACCGAAAGAATGAGCCCCACAAAGTTGACAATCAACAAAAACAAACTACCCCCGGGGGTTCCTGGGGACGGCGATCCGGTATCTGTGGTAAAATGCGTGACAGGTATTGGCGCAAACGGATACCGTGCGGCATACTGGGCCCGTAAATGCGCGGAGTACCGGAGCGATGCAATGTGCAGGAAAAGAAAAAAATGCGAAAGTGAGGTGATTAGAGGGTAGTCGGTTGAAGCGGTGGTGAAGATGTAGCGCGCTGGTCGGAGTAAGGTTGCGAGGAGATGGTACATTGTTGGCGGAAGGCTTGGAGATGGAGGTTGGCGGTCATTACGATACTCGTATCTGAAGAGAACGGAGTGGGTTGGTGACGTTTGGAACTTTTGTGTTTGAGGGTTGGGAGTGATTGGGACAGAGTTAAATACAGTATTACTGTTTGATATTCCCGAATGACTTTGCTTAGAGGTTCATCAATTGGTTCTTTGAATTGATTAATTATTAAATAGAAGAATCTATCCGTACTGTATGATATGGCTTATATATGATTATCGCATGATGGTATAGCTGTATAATCACAAACGCCATTGCTATTTTACAAACTACTCCAGCAAATATAACCTTTCTCTAACTTCCTCCACCACCCAATCAATACCCTCAATCACATTCCAACCTTCATAAGCACTACACCCCAGTACTTTCCATTTATGCCCCTTAACATTTTTCAGCCCCAATGCTTCCTCCACCCTTTGCACCATTTCCTCCCGATGTTCTTCCAGAATAGCGTCCAACTTATTCACCCATACCAGCAATCCAGCCCCACGGAGTCGATCCTCGTTAAGTACCTTCGCCAGCTCTGCTGCGCAGTCCGGGAGCCGTGATGTGTCTGTTGCATCAACTACCCAAACCAATGTGTCCGTCCTTTCGAAGTAGTTGCGCCAAAATGGCCGTAACGTCGATTGTCCACCTACATCCCAAATGTTTAGCTTGTAACTTACAAGACGTTATTGTTATTAGTGAGACTTTAAGAGTGCTAAGTATAGATCAGACAAAACTCACGATTTGTAGGGAAGTGTTCGTATATTGAATCCAAGCGTAGGGCTTATGGTTGTTACGTCTTCGTCAAGAAGCTTCTTTACTATGGTTGTTTTGCCAGCATTGTCAAGGCCTCTGTAACCGTAGAATTGTTAGCAAGTTACATGAAAAAAGATATAACCAAGAAGTCCGCATACAGCATTAGAACCCTGATCTCTTTGTCCTTGATCTTTTGTTTTCGTATGACAGTTAGTAGGCCCATAGTTGATCTTGTAAAGTCGCAGTTGAAGAATCAGCTGAAACTTATCACAAGTGATTTAGTTCTGGTGATACAACTAGAGTGGCCTGGGCTAGAAGCGTGCAGTCAATCAAACCTATGACCTACAATATAATTGATTGTAGCTAAAGCCGAAAGTTTAGTTCTTTTTACTTTGTGTTTTATTTTAAAGCCTTTTGTTCAAGTGTCATTTCTTATAAATTATCATTACATGTTTATCTTCACCGTTGTAAATTTCACTAAAAACACGAACCTTCTTCGTGACTAGAACTAGCATACCCGTTTTTTTCAACGATGAATCCCTTTACAGATCTTGACGATACGCCCAAACTTGACGATGACAATGATAACTCTGATGACGAACTATTTGAAGACGCCATGGAAACCCAACCGGCTATAAATAATGACGACGGTGACGAAGATGAAGACGATGACGATGAGGACGAAGATGATGAAGATGCGTCGTCCTCGTCTTCCTCTGCCAATTCTTCTTCAGATAACGACACAGACGACCAAAGACCACGGTCAGCAGCAAAGTACCCAGCAGTCGGATCAAAAACAAAGCCAGTGTATACTCTTAAACGCGAATCAACATCACCGCCTCCAGAGTTCACTTCGTTCAGAAAAAGATACCCTATAGAAGTCGAGAAAGATTTGAAGGTATGCAAGTCTTATGATATTGTGCCCTATACCGCAGCGATACACGCGTGTGCGGTCAATTGTGTGGATACGTCGTGGGGGCTGCGATGGATGTTCACTGGTGGTCAAGATGGGTTCATTAGAAGGTATAATTTTTTCGAGTCAGTAAACAACAAGCTACCTCTGACAGTTGCACAAAAACACCCGTTTGTCGATAGCATCACACAAGTAAGTACTGGTATTGCTTCTCTTCTTTTATTTGATCTGAAGTTAACCTATAAATCTAACTGGTTCTAGAGTGCAGTATTGACCTCGTATTGGGAAAATGAACAACCGGTTCGAAAAGAGGATGTCAAGCTTGGAAAGGATGGGTTATATGAGCCAAAGGTTTCTCCAGTATATGCACTTGCTGTTCAATCGGAGGCACTGTGGCTTCTTTCCGGTCTTGAATCGGGTGGCATCACACTTCAGAGCATACGTCCTAGTGAAGGTGAAATTATACAATACTACGATCATCATACTTCAGCCGTCTCAGTTCTTCGACTCAATGAAGACGAGACCAAAGTGCTGAGTGGCTCCTGGGATAAAAGTGTAGCCGAGTGGGATTTAAACACAGGGAAAATAGCACGAGAGTTTCTAGGGAGTTCGGGACAGATCAGCTCGATCGAATGGCAACCTGTGGGCGGAGCATTACCTCGGAAAAATTCGAAAGGAGATAATGGTGACGATGACGAAGATGACGATGAGAAATCCATGGGATCGTTGTTTGGAGAAGATGACGACGATGATGGACTTTTTGGGGAAAAAGAAGAAGGCGAACCAACTGAGAATGGCAAAAAAGATACTGACGATAAAAATATGAAGAGTGAGTCAGTGTTTTTGGTTTCGTGCATAGATGGAACAGTGGATGTCTGGGACAGACGACAACAGAATCGAGCTTGTAACTTGCGAGTTCCTACAGGAACACCACCATGGTCTATGAGTGTGAGTATTTTACTAATTTTTCATATCTATTTTCTTAAGATCTATTGTTCTAACTACAGTTTTCTCTTGTCTTAGGCATGTTGGGGATATGATGGTAACAAAATTTATGTCGGGCGCCGAAACAGCAGTGTTGATGAATATGATCTCAGCGGGTCTGGTAATTTTCATGTCCGTAGTTTGAAATTTCCATCTGTGAGTGGAGCTGTTTCATGTGTCAAAACGCTTCCTTCCAATTCGCATGTTCTCTGTGCTTCGCATGATAATTTGCGTTTATACGATCTCAACGCCGACGAGAAAAAAGGTGTGCCGTTTTACGTTATTCCTGGTCATCATGGTGGGTGTATTTCAAGCATATTTGTGGATCCTAGCGCGAAGTACTTGATTACAACAAGTGGTAATAGAGGATGGCAGGGGAATTCTACGGATGTGACACTGATATACGATATAAATGGGGTCATGAAATAGGAGAGATTGTGATGAGTATCCATACAGAGATTCTGGAGATGTAGTTGATTTTCAGTTAATGTTGCATGTCTTTTTTGCACGAGTGTCAAATTAATTGTATTAATATAATAATGCTATAAGTCTAGAGTTGCAGAACACAAGAATATCATATACATCCCCCAGATACAGATATGTGAGATATGATGGTACAAAATTAACTGTTCAAGCATACGAGCTGCTAATATAACTATACAATATTTATCTCATTAGAATGCAATTACACAGTTCCTATATAGGAAGTGAAACTAGAGCGTTGTTTACAAGACTTAGTGATATAACAAGTTAATTAAGAATTATGAATAGTAAATTTGCGCAA
The DNA here is from genome assembly GCA_030563945.1 of Geotrichum australiense. NCBI lineage: Eukaryota > Fungi > Ascomycota > Dipodascomycetes > Dipodascales > Dipodascaceae > Geotrichum > Geotrichum australiense. Next base: position 167,202 of record JAJMKR010000009.1, on the reverse strand, counting down.
AGTCAGTTCCAAACGCATTTTCCTTGCCAGATTGTACGTATGTTTCCAAAATTTCAAATATTTTGAAAAAGAGTCTTAAATATCGCCATATTGCTTAATTTGTCTATCTCAGATTGCAGGATTTATTGGTCCTGCATTGCACCATAATATTGAGTTACTCTGGGTCTTCCATTGCGTTCAGTTTGTTTTGTATACCCACTAGCACACCTTTGTCTAAAGACGACAGCCTGATATATTCCGGAAAGCTGTAGCCATCCCCAGTGATGACCACGTTGTTTTCCAGATCCAATCTGGGATATCGCCGGGCCAGCTTAGCAGTGAACTGAGCGTCATTTTGTATCGGTTCCATGTAAGTATTTGTTCGCGCAATCATATTTGTCCCCGCACGCATACTGTTAACCGCAGTAAGCTTGAGGCTTTGTAGTCGGCTGCGAGAAGGAGCCGGACCAATTTCTTCAAACTCGTCATCTTGCTGCGTGGGAACACGCGAAATGGATGATGTAAAAGAAGTGACGGGACGGACTTCTGGGCGATAAGGCTCGGGTAACGGACCTTCGGTGTCTTGTGTTATATCGCCTGCGGTAGATTCGGTTTCAGGACGGGGCGGCTCGGAACTGGCCACCCCAGTGGATGGTGGTGTATATGCAATAGGTTTGGAAATTTTTAAATCCTTGCTCTTCTCGAGGCTGGACTCTGTATCGTTTTTCTCTGGAGGTAATAGCCAATAAAGTGGGTATTGCGCATACAGATTGCCAAAAAGTGAACTCACAACTATCACAATCAGGCCAGAAATTAAATTGACTAGTAAAACATACCAGCCTAAATTTCTGATTTTCGTATTGATAATGGGCAAGATCCCAGCCGAACCAGCTGCTGGATGGGCACATTTGAATGAGGTCATTAGAACCGAAACGATCCCACAAGTTAGCGCTGCACAGACCCATAGAGTATCCTCATTGGCCGGGTTGGTCATCCATATTTTTGCCATACAAACGGCAACAAAGGTAGACATCAACGTTCCTACCATCACATTAAAAGGCTGTCCAAAAGGCGACGCCAATCCGTTGCAAGTCAGGATTGTTGCAGCAACCCAACTGGGTATCGGAGGAACATGTCTATTGACAAAAGTAGATGGGAATCTGAATGTTGAGTCGAATGCAATGATACAAGCAAAAGTCGAGATTAAAACCATGAATATGCGTACAATTTCGGGTACAGGCCGGGACTTTGAGGTATCCTTACATGCCCACTTTTTCAGATAACGAATAAACCATTGTCTAATCATTCTACTTTTGGCGTAAATGATCTAAACCTTTAGGAAGAGGATGCTTGCTTGTTGAATCATATAGAGCGAAAAATATCGCGAGGCACTTAATTGTTTTATCATGTGTTTCCGGGACAAGGCACTCAGCAGTTTTCTAATTTTTTTTATAAATATTTTTCTTCGAGAAATGCTTTTCTCGAAATATTTTTATTTTTTTTTGAAAAATATCCGGAAAGAAAAAAAAAAATACGAATCCAAGTACAGTACCTGTAGAATAAGGCGTAAGGTACAAGTCTTATATATTTCATTTTTAGTGCTATACTTACCTAATTATTAGACTTGGTCGCCTGCCCGTACCCATCATGCCAAAGCCTATTTTACTGAATGCTGAAATGTTTTGATTTTGTTACTGCTTCTTTGGCATCTCAATCCATCAAGCTATTCCTTTTACATATGGAATTGTCAATTATCTCATTCAAATGCTTTTCTCATTCAATGCATCTTTTATGATCCCCATCCTCGAAACACATTTGGCCAGGCGAGGTTGTCTCGCTGTGGCCATTGACCCCCTCTGACCCCACGTAACTATGAGCTCAACCAAGGTTCTCCAGGACGTTTGATCCTCGAAGGTTTACGTTGTACTGATGCGATCCTAAGCTCTGTTTTTTTATGACAGACTCAGAAACTTCCCACTGCATTCTACACTAGCTTCCCAAGTGACATCCAGTTGATTTTTCAAGATTTATTGGTTTTTACGTTTTAAGGGAAAGCACTAAAGATGATGGGGCTGCTTTTGTGTACGTCTGTTTCTTGCTTGATCCACCTATGGTTGGAATCTATGCATATTTCTGTTTGTTTTTTTACGATATCGATGGCAATTTTTGTTTGAAAAAACTCACGGCAGATTTTCATTTCATGGCCAGCATCTGTCTCAAAAAGTCTATCGTTTAGAGGGTGGGCTTGCCTACACAAGAGAATTGCAGAGATCTCATTGCTTCTACTTTCGGATTCATGTGACTACTTCTTGTATTGAGAAGTGCAATGCTAATTCTGCTTGAGAAGGCATGTGTCGCTACTTGAATTTGATGAGGTGATTGAGTATGACAATGAAACATGTATCAGAATGGGGATTGAGTTGTCTTTTTTTTTTTTTCTAGATAAGTATCGCTGATTGATTTAAGAACTAAAGAGCTAGCTACTAACTTATTTTAGATAGGTGGGACATGTCTGAAGAACTAATATCAGCTACACGAAAGTTGTGAGAAGATCTGATTCATGTACTGAACGAATAGTGCAATATCTTCCAGTTTACCACAGTTAATAACATAGAATAGCTATATACTAAATAATTTTCGTAGATATATTATATTCCCAGATTCTAGATATCCAAGTAATAATAAATATAAAAACAAAATAGTTACTTGTCTATTAGTTTTTCCACATTTCTATCCCAGGTTTTTATTATTGGATCTTGAAATCTACTCTAAAAAATTCTGGATCTTATTAAAAAGAGTCGCAAATGAGTCAAGACTCCCGTAATTAAGCTACTGTTAAATCGACTGGATGCCTATAAGAATTTGATTTTCTCATCCAAAACAGAACGATATGTATAATACTATAGACTTTTTGTCTTCTACATTGCAAGATCTTAGAATTTTCACGCAATTGCTGATTCCAAGAGTGTCCTTTTTTGCATCCGTAATGGTCTCCAAAAACCATTATGATTGCAAAACTTTTATGAACTGTATCAAGAATATCCTAATGAAGGCTCTTGTGCTGTATTTAAAGGGATCAGTAACCTTCAACTTGCTAAAAATTCAATATATGGGTGGTTGTTGCGCTATCCTATAAACACAATGTGGATAATCTTTTAGTTTTCATCAAAACTTCAAAATCTCAAAATGAAATCAAGTATCTTTCGAATAATGTAAAATTCAACTAGAAACATCGACTATACAGTGATGTTCTCATTATGACAAAGGTATTGCAAACATTATGTTCAAGAAACATACCGTAAATACTGTCTGCCCTTTCTTGTTTCAAAGATATGAAATTTTAGCCCCCTAACAGACGGTCGCAACTCTAGTTACTCTTTATAGCAATTCATCGAAGGTAATATACTAGGAACTCGACTAACAAAGTCTTCACCCAATTCCTAAGCGTCCTTAAAAATAACATAGTTCCATATACAGCCATCATACGAGTTATCAATGGGAGTGTAAATTATTTGTCTTAATACACACGAGACAACATATGAAATCCAGATCATGTAACATTCGTATTGAGCTAATAGCATATTTCTTGTTAGATGTTAATGCCTAAGAATCCTGTATACTGTAGATCACGAATATGACAGAATATTCTTGGTAATTTTTTAAAGAGCCAGCATGTTTCAAGACAATGTATCTAGACTTTGTGCAAATGTACATTTTTATTATTATATCTGCTCAGGCGCTGGAGGCTGGTATTGTTCTGGGACCTTTCGTGTATCTAGGTCGTTCTCTCTTCTTGAAAATCTCTTAGATGCCATACTAAATCATTGATTTTTGGGCGAAGCTCTTGAAGCATATAGGTTGTAGCAGGATGACACACATAAAAGAATCGTTCGATACCAAATGCCTTTTTATCAGGTAATTAACTTGTATCACAGGATGATAAAAGTGTGAATTGGCTTTCATTGAAGTCGAATATATGCACTGTGTTGCAACGATCGGACAATCGGAAGGCACTGAAACTCGTTATGAATTGTAGAAATGAAATAGCTTACAACGATGGTTCAAAAAATGGAATAAATTTATTATCCTAATATTCGGGTAGTAATGTAATCTTAGCACTGCAGTTCAGATAGAAATATTAGCAACGAAAGCAAAGGAGACTGCTCAAGCAGCTATTCGTTGATAGACAGACTCGTACCAGTTGTTTAGCTTTTCTACAGGATGAATCCCCTATGGTTTTAGTAATCAACACAATGTACAAAATTACTCAAAATATAGAATCCTGATGCTAATTTGGTCTATTGGCACAAGAAAGATGGTATATATAGTTCTATTTATATTGTAATCATGAATATTACCAAGGAATCATAAGTTTAATATTGATATGAGACCCATATATTTTATTCAAATGTGGACAAGCAATGCGCCTCTTCCGCTTCATTATAATGAATTGGATTGAAAAATCGTATAACTTTGTTGGTAGACCTCATCCCATTCCAGCGCTACAACTAGGAACCACAGCTATATTATATTTTAATGATATGCGGGAGATACCAAAAGTAGTCTGCTGCTTCCAGCACTTGTTCACTAAAGTTTTTGATCAAGATACATCCAGACAACAGCACTTTGTTTAGATACCTTCGTAGTTGAGAATGTGGGTATAATATAATTTTACCCATGGCTACGTGTAACTAGCAAAACCTGAGCCAGTATAGATACCCGTATAGTACAGTATATAGTATACAATCTTCCCAAAGTCCACCTCTATTCTTATTCTCCAAAGTCTTTTGCTCAAGGGAGCACTCGGCTTTTTTCATACCCAAGATGATACATATATCGATAGAGCAGGATAATATGATACTGCAAAATTGTCCTATCTTGCAAATGCCAGTCAAATAACCCTTTATCTCGGACTTGATAGTCCTTTGCTTAAGAACTACAGTTATTGTTTTCATTCACGTAGTATGAACCTCCAACATTTTATCTTATTTGGCTTTTAAAAGCATGCCATGATATTGAATGGATAAATTTGCTGCCTAATAGCACGGTTTACTACTAGTATAGAGGTTCAAATCCCTGGCACTAGAGTACAATAATAAACTTGGACACACACTATCGTTTCTTAAGCTTGAATTTTTATTAGTTAACCTATGCCACTTCTTATAGATATTGTATACAAGTATGCGTTGATCCTCCTCTATGGACACAAGTCCTACCACTCTCCTTAACAATCCCAAAAATTATTCGGAAGTAGCGCTAGGAAACAAGTTCAAGAAGGTGACAGCACCCGCAAGCGGGGATCAACCGCTTACGCATGTGCCACACAACTGTGGTAAGAACTTGTCCCGTAAGCACGCACTTCACATTAGATTAAAAGTCAAATTGGAGATCAAAAAATCGTAATCCATGGAATTCTGGGTCTGAATTTATATTAAAAAAAAAATATCGATATGAGTAAAAATTTTCAAAAGTACAATGGTTAGGGTTAAAAGGGTAACTTTTTCTTTCTTTGTTCTAAATTATTGACTGAATATTGTATACCAGTAGGTATACTACTGTAGTAGTTGTTATATGCTACTCATCTAAACCGGGCACAGTTTAGTTCACGACGTATTGGACCTTTCGCGATAGTTAGCCATTCATTTATATGCTAAGTATTCACAATGTCCAGCTTTCCTTGACCACCACTTCCTTCTCCAAAATTTATTGCACCCAGTCTTCAAGTATCAGTTTGCTCCAGTTCAGTAAATATATTAGCTCGGTTAATATTTTTAGACTGGGATTCTCACACCACCAGATGCAAGTTCGCAAGCTTGAATACGTTTGGCGTCAGTTGGTAGTCCGGAATAAATAATCAATCAGAGCACACATCCAGCGCAGTATGTAAGTGTTCTGGTTTTCTCTGAAAAACTCAAGAAATTTCATTGAGAAAGTGTTTGGATCCAGCAAGAATTCTATATATTGCAGTATGTTGCACAGGTTACATTGTTCAGATTTAGAGAACGGTCGATATTTGAGCTTGAGTTCACAATGTGTGTATTAAAAAAAGACAGCCTATCGATTTTTTCGTAAATTGTAATAATAATAATTGAGGACTTATAAAACTAGCTATCTCGGTCATCTGTTGATGTTTACTTCCATTGCGACAAATATACAAGGCCAAAATAGCGGACCTTCAGTAAAACAGAAGTGCTCTTAAAAAAGACGTAGCTTCGAGCCCCTACAGAATGAGAAGTAAACATAGCACTGCACTATCTACTATCAGATTGGGGTTTTAAAAGAATTCAACCAGATCCTTTAACTTGCTTATCTGCCATACAATATGATATCTGGAAAGCCGTTGAAAATCTCTTATAAGCATCACCATGTAAAGAAAGTGTTGGTTGATTTTTCCAATATTTTTTCAGTAAATTAATCTATAAAAGTGGACCAGCTGTAGGAATTTTAAAGAGATATTGTCCAAGCCATTCCAGCCCAAAAAATTCCTGTATTACGGTAATTAACTATGATAAACTTTTTGATTGACAAGCTTGTATAGATCATAATATAATAGTAGTACCCATTACTTAAACTATCTTAAAAGTCATCTACTTTGAAAAAATGAATTATTCAACGTTTTCAGGTTGTTCTAACGCCCAAGAACTATATACACAATTGCTTCGTTAGCTCAGTCGGCAGAGCGTCAGTCTCATATAGTATACACAATTGCCTATAAAGTAACATTGTAATCTATTGTTGAAAATCTATACACCTGTATGGCTAATTGTAGAATCGAATGTGAACGATTACAATACTTCCCATCTGATTTACAATTTTAAATTGCCAGTACTTATACAGTAAAAGTGGAATCTAAGTCAAACATGGAAGCACGTTTTTTAGTAATATCTATGTGCAACTTAGCTACATTATAACTGTTATATTATACTAGTATCAATATACGAATAACAAGACCGTTGACGCTATTTTAATCTACGGAGAATCTTTATATTCGATAGTGAAAAATTCAGAAAGTACAGTACTTTACCATAGAAAGCAATAAGTGTATTGGTTATATCTAGCTGAATAAAGAGAATTAAAAACTTTTCATTGACTGGAAATTTGGTAAGACATTAACTTGCTATATCGATATCTTATAGTACCTGTATTTTGAAGTTTTATCTAGACTTGATAAGATTTTAAAACTTGATCTAAAGTTTTATTTAAGACCATGGTGTTTTTGTTTCGTTAAATAATTTAATAGATTCATGGCATCATCAGTGTAAAAGCGATCAAACAGAGCTCATGAAATAAAAACAGGTAATAATATTATGTAGTTTTATCGCTATTTCAACTTTTAAAAACGAGTTTTCTGAACCTATTTCAACCTGGTAAAGATACTAGATGGCAAAAGTAATTTTTACATATTGGGATATCAAAACCCATTTGGGCTATTACCTTACTCAAAATACTTTGCAATATTATAGAATCTGATTGTGATAAGATTCACCGTTTTAGCTCTAAATTGGTTATTGGTGTAGATGATGTACTGGGTGGTCAAGAGCTTACACTCCAGAGCAAAAGAAAAATGGGCTGGCCTCAGCTCTACAATATATTAGATATTCTGCTAGTTTGTAGATAATCGAATCAATAGTAATTAATAGTGACTGAAAGTTTTTTTTTTCTTTCAATTCACTATACAGAATTAACGATGTCTATCCTGTTGATGGATGAGGCAACTGAAAAATACTATTGGTATCAGTTTGTAATAGTGAACCGTTGCTTTCTATATACTTAGAACTGAATCTTACAGAATTTTAGGCAGCATATATTAATGAGGTGAATATCGCCGCTTGAGATATTAACCAATCATTTCTGGTTGTACAGCATTTAACAAATTGAAGAGCACAGGAAAATACACTCAGTGTTATAGAACGATCCAGCTTTTTACTTGAGCCAACTTTTTTCTAGTCGGTGAAAATGATTTATCAACAATCATAGAATGTAATTGGGTTAATAGATTTTGTAGATAGCAGGGAACGTTACTTTCAATAAATATACCCTAGTAAGAAAAGTGTATAAATTTTATTTTCATTGCTATAAAAAGAAGTAGTACGTAATGTATTTTGGTAATCAAAAAACTGTTTATGTGGTTAGAACAATATAATAAGATGCTAGAAACTAGTATTTAGAGTCAACGTTGATAGTAAGTGAAGAATAGGCTAAAATTGGTCAATAAAAAGTTTGGGGCAAACATTAAGTGGACAACTAAAGTAGATGCTACCCATGGGAGAGGTGAAATAAATCAACTAAAGCAACTAGCTTCATACTTTGCGGTAGAGAATAATTTGAGAATTCAAAGTAGTAATAGTTTTAGTAGTATATTTCAATTCAAAAAGAGTGTGCTCGTTGTTGTTTTTCAACGTAATTGATCATATACTGTCAAGCTTGAATTTTTCTATAAGATTGATTATAGCACTACTTGTAGGTCCAACCTTTGTCCTTGATGTGGGCTGACTTAAAAAGGTATGATCTCAAAAGTGTTTAAAAATGATACATCATGTAGAAATCTCAATTTATAACCGATGATGGCTAGTAAAAACTGCAAAAGAAACAAATAGATATAGCATGCAGCCTAGTTTATAACCGGATGCTTTTGGTTAGTAACTCTTTACGTACAGCACCAATCAAGCGTCTAAAATTGAATATAGCATATAACTTATTGATTACTAGAAAAATCCTTTTGAAGACATTTACAGTATAGAAAAGACTTAGATAGCCTTATTATAGAGTGAGTTACAAAAGTTTCACGAAACACTTTGTGTCAATAATTTGGACTCTGGAAAGACTTTACGTTCTTTCAACCAATATCTTTTTACATGTTGTGTACAACCAGTCAACCTTCGAGCAAATTTTTTCTAATGAAGGATATTTATAAATTTGATTCAGAGTATATTTTCTTTGCAGAACAAAAAGTAGCAGTCTATATTATATATAGACGATGAGGTGGTCTTTAGGATAAATCACCTTGTAAGCTGGTCAGAACTATGGCTTACACTAGTGTAGGATGTGGGATATTCAAAAGGGTTGCAAAAATATAAAATCTATTGATTAGTATCATACATATATACCTTAAGGAAAGACATTGATTGAAAACCTGGACAGTTCTATTTATTCAGTTTTCATTTGGCACTATGTTTTCATTACAAGTTTTCTTCATAAAGTATGGTATGTTTTCTGGAGTTTCAGTAGGTGTAAATATATATTGCCAATCAAATCTTTTCAGTACAAAAAGCTTACGAATGGTGACAAATATTCTCCTATTTTCATCGGTGGTATTCACTCACAACAAAGAATGTTTACAAAGTTTTACTTAGCTAAAAACATGCCTTCAAAAAGGCCAGCTGACTCAATGTATTTCAAGAATATAACTGTAGAGAAAAAATTCTAACCTATTATTGATGTGTTTATCATGTCAATGTTGTTGATTCTGTAGTTTTTTTTTTTTTTTAAAAAAAAAAGTTAGCCTAATTTTCAAGTCCAAAGATCTAGTTTTGATGTCTCTAAGTACCAAATCTCACACAGTATTATGCCCTACATTTTTTTCAACCTTTTGTAACATTGAGTTTTTGACAAAGTTCAATGATATCCGTCTATGATCTGCCTCTTCACTCATAATTGTATACACAAGCATAATGAATCAATCACATCCTCCACAGCAGCAGCACAATAACCAGCAGCAAAACTTGCAGCAGCAACAGCAGCAACAACAACATGCACCCGGCCAACAGCCACCACGGCCAGACACGACGAAATTCGTGCTTGACTATCTTCGGAAAAAAGGTTTTAGTCGGGTTGAAGCTGAAGCGCGTCTGGAATCGGCACAATTACACACGCCAAAAATCACCATAAATAACCCAATACTGGGCGACTTGCCTTTAAAAAAAAATGGCGTTCCAATAGGAGGCCCTATCGCCGGTCCTATGAATACCGACTGGAAAACGATCTTGGAGTGGAATATTGGAAATGATGTAAAGTGGATGGTACTCATCAATGCTTGGAAAACTGGCACCGTATTCAAGGATACCGATCTCATTGACGTGGAACACGAGAATAAGCATTTACTGCTGGCACCATATAAGGAGGGAATCAACATTGAATACTCCAAGGTGTTCATGAACAAAGAACAAGTTCTAGAGCTGTTAAGAGGTCTGGATGATGTCAAAGATCAAAAATGCAAGAACGAAATGCTTTTATACTTACAGAAAACTGCGATATACTTACAAAAAACCGATAATAATCTATTTGAAGAGGACCAGGAGCTCAGTCTAGCGAAGGAATTAGAAACGTTTCATCACTTACGATCACAAATAAAACTCAAAGGGATACAAACTTCAATACCATCCATCAAACTATTTACTTTTCACAATACTAGATCTACACTAACAACATTACGAATTTCAAGTCAAGGAGACCTGATAGCTGCAGGTTTCTCGAACTCCATGATCAAGGTATGGAGATTAGATGGTGAACCACTGCTTCCTGATAATCATTTTGCACGCCTAATAGGGCACAGCGGCACAATTTACGATCTTAGTTTCAGTCCAGACGACAGGTTTCTTCTATCATGTTCAGAAGACCATACAGTGCGGATGTGGTCACTTGAGACATTCCAGGCACTTGTGAGTTATTCAGCGCATGCCGCACCAGTCTGGTCGGTTGAGTTTGGAACTTCAGCTTCATACTTCTTAACAGGTTCCGCTGATCAGACTGCTAAAATGTGGGCCACAGATCATATCTACCCCGTTAGAGTATTTGCAGGTCACTTGTCCGACGTCGACTGTGCAATATTTCATCCGAACGAAAAATACGTCGTCACTGGGTCTTCAGACACGTCGTGCCGAATGTGGGACGTTGAATCAGGGAACTGTATTAGGGTTTTTACCGGTGTGGGGAAGCCCGTTCTTTGCCTGTGTATTTCTCCTGATGGACGATGGCTGGCAGCCGGTACTGTTGAAGGGACTATTACTGTTCACGATATGGGTTCCGGCAGGCGGTTGAAGGTGATGCGTGGGCACGGCAAGCTTCCCATCTATAAGATTGTGTTTTCTCCTCATTGTGACACATTGGTGTCGACAGGTGCAGATGGTAGCGTTAGAATGTGGGATGTTCGAAGGGGTACTATAGACCAGGGGCCGGTTCCTGAAGTTGAAGAACAAGAGCAGCAGAAGGAGTCGGGGTTGGCTACTGTAGATTTTGTTGAGGTTGTTAATTCGAGAGATGCTATATTTGAACTAAAATATGTAAAGAGTATTGTGTATGCTGCTGGTGTAGATAACACATGAATAATTATGTATTCAATGAAGCTGCAAAATTTAATAGGAGTTTCCAGATTTAATACGCAAAATAATCAAAAACAAAGAGAATAGCTCATCGCAGCTGAAGATGATGGGGATGATCAGAATATCGACCGACTGGTAGACAGAGATTCATACAAGGGAATGACACTCAAAAACAAACTAAAGTCTGTGAAATTTCATCAAATTAGCTACGTATCATACATACTGTAGTTCGCGTTATACAATCTATTAACTTGCTCTCATCACTCATACAAAAATACTTGGTAAGTTTATATTCCCCCTTTACCCAAAAAGTCCGCTACAACACCAAACTTATCTTCATCTCTTGCATCAACTGCAACTTTGAACAGCTCCATTTTCTCTGAACCTTCTTCCATTTGCCTTCTCAGCACACTAATCTCTTCTCTGTCCGCCCTACAGGTAGGACACTCATTTTCCACCAAACATCTTTGGTGGTAGGAATGACCGCATCCAAAATGAATTGCGGGCAGGTCCAGTCCTTGCTTACACCCCGTGCACAGAACGTACTGAATTGTGCGAGGTTTTGTTTGCAATTTGATGAGCTCCGCCTTTTTCGTCTCGGTTTCGGCACGATAAGAATCTGTCAAAGCCTGGTTCGACTGTATTTGACTTTCTGCTTGGGATATGGTTTTAATTAAAAACGGTTTAAGAAGCCCCACTGTTGCACCAGGAACCGATTGCAAGGCCTGAATGACCTGCAACGGTGCCATTTTCACTGTTTCCAAAACATAGTTGAAATCTGGCTTTCCGGCAAAATATGCTAGTGCAAGAGGATATAGTTCAATATCGTCAGGGTTATTCTTCAAGATTTCCAATGCACCTGATGTATCACCCGCAGCTGTTCTTTCTCGAAACATATCAGCAGGTGGAAGATTTGGTTGTGCTAGTGAGAATCCAGACAAATGCGACAGTAACAGGGCTGTTGTTGGATCTTGATTTAAAGAAAGAGCCTTTTCGTGCCATTCCTTTTTCTGCTCTTCAGTTTCAGCAGAGGATGCCATTTGTAGATACATCTCAAATAAAGTACTCAACAGGTCCTGCTTATTTCCGTCAAAGTTGTCATACGCTTCCAAACATGCCTCTAAGAAAATGACAAATTCATTAGGGTGATTGACAAAAGACGAAAAAATTAAACGAGGTCTGGGCGGTTGATATGTAGGTTTGAAATATTCTTCTTTGGCATCAGTGCTAGGCTCTTCATTATTGAATGACATGTAATTTACAAAAGCACGATACGATTGCAGTACGGGTCGTGCAATATAGTTTTCCTCAGGTATATCATCCTTGGACTCCTCAGATTCCACTGCTGTTGGTGTATACTTACCAGTGAAAAGGTCAATCAGGAGTAAAGTAGTCTGGTTGGGAAATTCATTTAATAGAACCCTACTGTTTTGAACAAGAATTCGTAGAACGTCGTCCACAGGTAAGCTTCTGATGTATTTTAAGCAACCCTTGAAATCCTTCAAGTCCTTGCATTTAATCTGAACGACTAGTTGTGAGTCTCCAGTTTTGGAGGCCAAGTATGAAGCAAGATCATAGTATCCACTTTGACGGCAAATTTGTATGGCTGTATCATAATCAAACTTCGACTCATTTGCAGGGTTCATAATGAACGCTTTCAGCTTCTCGTCATCCCTGAGCTTGGCGTAGCTATTTAGTAATAAAGTGGTGTGTTCCTTCAAAGCAACATTTTTTGAATGAAGAGCGTCAAGATATCTAGTCAAATCTCGAATATATTGGGATTCTCGGTATTTTAAGATAATTTGACTTGTATTTCCTAGTTCAATGGCTTCAATATAATGATCCAGAGCATCACTGTACTCATTGTTTCGATAAAGATAATCACCGTATTCTTTCTCAATTTGGAATATTGTTTCCGGCTCGATTTTCAGACTTTTAGCTAGTTGAATGGCAATATCATATAAATTTTTCGATGTAAGAATTGATAATCGTTCCTTTACCGATTTTTCATCCAGTTGATAAAGTATTCCATCAGTACCTAGGGCATAAAGTCTATCCCATTGGTTAAAGATATATCTAACACCTCTTGATAGCTGTCCAGTGTATGCAATGTATTTGTTTTCACTATCAACGACCACCAATCTGGCGGTTTCAGTTGTCCCTAACAAGGTATTAAGAGTCGTACTGCTGTATTGGGTACCTACTAGAACAGTGTACTGTTTGTACTTGTAAACATGTTTCTTTTTCATTTCCAGTGCAAATCCAGGACCTTTTCCCAAATCAGTGTAGGTTGTGACACCTTCTTCTCGAGCAACAATTAGTTCATCGTTATCATCATTGTAAGACGCACAACCTAGATCAACACCTTTTGATTTTTCTAGCACACGCTCTGGTTTTCCATTGTTACGTCCGGAGGTCGAAACAGTCAATACCATATCTGTAGTAGTTACAAAAATTAGACTTCCATCTGACTTGAAATGCACACTGGTAACAGGGCCACCAGTTTCGTATATAAGACGTTGTCTAGCACCTCGGTCTCTGATCATATCCCCGCGCACAAGTATAACAGCGCCATTGGCGAACCCGAGAACTATGCAACCAAAATCTTTGGAAACATCCACACAGGTAATTGGATATGTATTTTCGCCGTTCATAACGGTGACAGTGGAGACCGTTTCTATGTCTTTCTTGTCTAAATTAAAAAATTTAATAATTGGGCCATGACCAAGTTTTTCAGCAACGGTAAGCAAGAGCCCTGTTCCTTTCAAATATTTCATATAGGTGATAGTCCATTCAGATTCATAAACGGTGAAATTTCGCAAAAGTAGGAATTCTTGATTGAACTCTTTGATGGTACCCCCATCGCAAGCAAAAAATATGGTGGAACGCACTGGGCATATGTAGGTCAACGAAGGGTCTGAGTACAATGAGCCATCTTCCGTTATAGCTGGATCTTGAATCGGCGTTAGTTCAAAGAAATTGAATGAGCGCCACTTAGGTATAATTGTTAGTTTTGTAAATAAGAGGCATGTTGTGCGGTACTTACACTTGTTAAAGACATTGTAAAAGTATGGTCGGCGTCTCAATTAATGACAGAAATCTATGCAGAGAGGTATTGATTAGGTTGAGAATCACTGCAATTTATCCATCCAAGGTGTTTTATTGGGCGTCCTTGATAATTCAAGTATTTGTAGTAATTGCAAATCTATTTAAACCCTGATCAAACGATATGGAAAGTTGGAAGTGAAAAGACATCTACAAAAGCGAGCATTAGGGAGCTAGACTCCAAGGCAGAGGCAGTTATGTCATAAGATTTAGTTTTTTTTTAACTAAACGCAGTCTAAAAGCATAAAGTAGAAACCATAAGTTCTAGATACAGGGTAAGGAGAATTGGGACATGATAAATTCTGGGTTGGGAACGATTTTTTATTTTTTACTCAACGACGAAATTTCTTGATTCACGATTCACAGATAACACACAAGTAAAGGCATAATGGGGAAAGCTAAAAAGACTAGAAAGTTTGCTGCTGTCAAAAGAACAATAAGCCAGAAAGACGCGCGACTGTAAGTAAGGCCTTACGAGAATCATGTCTTTGTGTAGGTCATTTCACTAACTATCGTTTGCAGAAAAAAGAATCAAACCGCTGTACAAAAACCAAAGAAAGATGAAGAGCTGGTGAAAGAAATGTAAGTTTTTTATCTTAACGAATCGCCATAGAATATCTGCTAACAAAAGGTGATACAGTCCTCAAGTGGCATCTTCACTATTTTTCCAATACAACGAAGCTATAAAACCGCCGTATCAAGTCATTATCGATACCAACTTCATCAACTTCAGCATTCAAAAGAAAATTGACCTTGTTCGCGGTATGATGGACTGTCTCTATGCCAAATGTATACCGATGATTACTGATTGTGTTATGGCGGAACTCGAAAAGCTTGGGCCTAAGTTTAGAATTGCCCTTCGACTTGCCAGGGATCCTAGAGTGCAGAGGCTAACTTGCAGTCATAAGGGTACTTACGCAGATGACTGTATTGTGCAGAGAATTATGCAGCACAAGTGTTATATTGTGGCGACCAATGATGCGGATTTTAAGAGAAGAGTTAGAAAGGTTCCCGGTATTCCTATTATGAGCGTGGGTGGGCATTCATATGTAATTGAACGATTACCCGACGCCTTCTAAACACCGGTTAGCATTTTGTATCATAATATATCAATAATTTATTTCATTTGGATCTAAGTTGAGAAAATGCGAAAAAGATCTCACTGTAGTTTTATAGTCGCCGATATATTCTGACTCAAAGACTGAGAATCGAATATTACCAGTATAACTTATAATATGACTGCTGTACTATAGGTAGGGTTTGTTTGAGCTGAAGAAAACTTCAGCAGTTAACAATGGTCCATGCTACAGTACCAAAAAAAGTAACTTACCCTGTCTAAATTTACTGGTCACATGATGACAATCACTCTTCCGCCTTAGCTCATTGATTCCACTTGATATTTTTAGTTTTCAGTATTGTTTACTTCCATACGACGGCAATTATCATCAGCTTTCACGCGAAGCTGAAGTTCTGTGTTGTGTTATAAAGCTCGTTTGTTTTCTTGACGATGGCGCAGAATGAATCGATTGAGGACCAATACCGCTCAACCTCGTTGCTTATTGGGCGATTGCTGGTCAATAATCTGAAACATATTCTTAAGATAATCGGTCTCTCTACCGCGGGAAGAAAAGCGATCTTGCAATCACGACTAATTGACTACCTTTCGATGGGATTGAGGAAAAACGATGTCACGAGAGTTCAATATGTTGCGCAACTTGTGGCCGGTGAGCTGGAAGGGACCAGTCTTACGGTGAGATCAATCTCGTATCATAATCCGGCCCCCGGGTTTGTAAATAGACCGGCATCAAATGGAATGCAAATGAATAAGCACAATATATCTAACAACGGATCATACAAGCCCTACGTACAGCAGGCACCAAACGTAACGTTTAAAGACTCTCCTTTCTACAAAACTATCAGAGTACTAGGCGGCCCAATATCGCTGCCAGTAACATTGCGATCGCTTTCACGAAGATTAACAAACACATTTACCTTTACAGAGCCGGAATCAACCGGTTTATTATCGAACTCACTGAACGTGCTACTGTTCTCGGCGGTGATAACCGAATTCACAAATACACAGACATCTTCTATAACATTCCCGACACAAATCGAAGTCAGAGTTAACAATCAGATTGTACAGATTTCTGGACGGGGACTGAAAAATAAACCTGGGACAGCTAAACCTCAAAACCTGACTAAATATGTCTATAAAGCATCAAACGTGAATAACACTCTCGAAATTACCATCAACGAGCTTCCCATACCGTATATGTTTTTTGCATATCTAGTAGAGAATATATCGAACGACACACTTTTAGAAAAAATATCAGAAACGAGTCACATATCGAAAGAAGCAACAATACAAAAAATTATCGGTGATAATAACGACGACGAAATTCAAACACTTGCTACAGTGCTGTCCCTTAAATGTCCACTCTCTTATAGTCGAATATCGTTTCCTGTTCGCTCAATATTTTGCGATCATATTGAAAGTTTTGACGCCAGAGCATTTTTAGAACTACAACAACAAGCTACTACATGGACATGTCCAATTTGCGACAAACCACTACAGTTTTCATCGCTAGCAGTGGATGATTACATGCTAGACATTCTCGAAAAAACTAAAGCTTACGATATAGACGAAATAGAAATTCGGGAGGATGGAACTTGGATCATGCCTGTAAACCCGACATTAAAGAAGGAAGACAGTTATGACGATAGTGACGACGATAGCGATGTGAACGAACCGGAGATGAAGAAGAGCAAGAAATTCAACGGGGACGCGCCGATTGTTATATCGCTTACAGATTCGGAGGACGAAGGCTCAAATGCGGATACAGGAGGCCTTCAGTCGGACATGTCACCGTCTTTCACGCCTGGACCACTCTCACTAACCAACCAAATACCTCCCCCGTTCAACTTTGACGAGCCGTTACCAGAGCGCAACATTTTACAACAAAATGGAGGTCCGCCCATCGTGCACCCACGAACGCCCTCTGTAATACCCCAGGCAATAAACGGCACCCCGGATGTGTTTTCAACACTGCCAACGTGGGAATCGACAATGTTTAATAAAGCAAAGAGGCCGCCGCCACCTCCACCGCCGTCGTCGCAGCAGCAGCAACAGCAGCCATTAGCGGTAAATCCCAATAACGGACAAATTTCTCAGATAATTAATAATGGTAATAATGGGAATACCACACTGCCGCCACTGCGAGGAGTTGTGCGCAGGATATTGACAAATTTTAGTCCGAATCTAGCGGGAAGGAATTCCAATTCGGAAGTTATTGATTTGACACTTAGTGATGAAGATTGAGGTTGGTGAGGTAGTTTTCATGTATACTTATATCTATATATATTACTAGAATTTATCTTTTGGGTGCATTAATAATTTATCATGACACTGGTGGTCAGTGTTTATTTGATGTTCAGTAGTGTGTGGTATTGTACTGTAGCATAGGGCATGGAATGTAACGTTTACAGTTGATGGAAAAGTTATCAGTGATACAAGATAAACATGTAATTACTCTACAAGCCTTCTAAAACGTGTTGAACGTAGAAACATGTATTTGCAAGAAAACTATTATGTATTGTGCGTTCCCTCATTGCTGTCATAAGATCTAAAATTAGTATAGATATTTATTGGAGAAAAGATTTGTTCACCCTAAAACGGAAAAAAACAATAAGAACCAATAAAAAATGAAAACAAAGCTACAATAGTATCCTAGTAAACGCTATCAACTAATCGTTTCTAATAAATTTGCTTCATTTGAAACGAGCAGCTATATCGCTGTATTCTGCTATCTATATACGGTAAGTACTTTGATACTTTTGAGGGATGGTGTTTTAAAGGAGTTGTATAAATTTGTGATAACGGCAAAAAAGGTGTTGCCAGGCTGTTTTACATATTCTTTCTGAATGTGTTGATTTTGGATAGGTTCATTGATACCAAACAGTCTCAAAGGTATAAATTATTGAAAAAATTTAAGAACACAATCAAAGTATTGATGTATAAAGGTTGTTGTAGACTTTTGTCAGAACTAATAAAGCTACAGACGACTACAGCGTTCGTCGAAGTTTGTATATTGCAAAGAAGTTTGTGCCACAACAAATGATAATTACAATCATGGCCAGGATTATATGCTTTATTACTCATGGCTAACTTTTTTAACCGTTTTATGTCTTTGCGAAACGATAGCTGGATTAGATGGAAACGATTATGTTTCTAAAGTTTTCTATATACCGATTACACTATTATACTACTAGTACATGAAAAATAAAATAAAATGATGAATAAAACTTTTATGACTTGTAAGCTGGTCCCATAACCAAGCTTTGAGGGTGTATGCAATACTACCTTTGCCAATAACTGATGATATGTACTCGGCAATCCAATATAGAAATCCTTCAGTTTTTAAAACTTGACAATCAGATAGCCATTTTCAAATTCTCCTGATCTCTTCAATATAAATACACCTTCGGTTTTCTCTTATCACCGTCCTCAAACTCCTCCAAAACCGTTCTCAAAAACTTTGTCGTATCCCTCCCATCCCACGCATTTTGTTTCTTTGTGTCCAAATAACTCGTATCAACCACTATCGCACCAACCTTCGAATAACTCAAAATCTCATTCGCCTTCAGCTTCTCAAACCTGCCAACGGTCCCAACAGCCACCCGGCTGACGCCTGCTTCGAACGCACGCTTGTCGTAGGAGAGCTTGTTTTTGTTGATCAGCTTCATGGCCCCTCCGGGGACGGATTTGAGGTTGCGCGTTATTTCGCAGGCGCGGATCGCCGATGAGGTCACGATGAGAATGTATTTGGCGTCTTTTAGAGGGCGCGTTTTCTTCTTGGGCGCATTTTTGGCTGGAAGGATTGATTTGAAGTCTGTTCAAATGTCAATGTTAGTTTATGCTCTTTTCTTCCTTCATACTTTTTAAAACGGAATATAAAAAACTCTTTTGAGAAAGAAAAAAAAGTTTTAAGAATACATACAGAATTCTAAAAACGCCGCAAAGTTGGCATCAGTTCTTTCGAGGTTGAAATTCGAGGTATCAAAAATGGAAGATTCACTCAATACCAGTTCATTCAATTCTATCGACGAAAGGTCTTTGTTCATGAACCTAACCTTGGAAGCAATTTGGTCCGCTATCATTGACGGCGTAAGAGTGGCCATTGCCTTTTTTGTTTCTTCGTATGCTATGCCTTTGAGTTTTTTCTTTTCAGCAAGTTTATCATTCTTCTTCTTCTTTTTCTTTGGTTGTTGTGCCTTTGTGCTTTGCTCTTGATTTTTGAGCTCGTTTCCACTTTCACTTTCATCCTGATTGGTGTGAACATCTTCCGCTTCGCTGTCGTTGTCTGAGTCGCTGTCGGCTTTTCTCTTTTTCGATTTCGATTGCGCTTCGTTTTGCTGTTCAGCGTCGGAATCAACTACGTAGTCAGCAGCAACTGATCCGTCGACTTCGTACACTAAGCCATCATCCAAATCGTCACCGGCCACGTAATTCTTTTCAACAGTAGTCATTGCTTTATGAAAACTCGAGTAGACCCTATGATAAATAAGCTAGTTTATCGGCTTGAGAATTAAACAAGTTCAACAATTTGTAACTGATTTTTTTGTGAAATTTGGATTCTTCGGGAAGTTTTCGTTCGTTCTGAAAAAAAAAAAAAAAAAAAAATAAGCTTTTGGGACAATGAAAGTCGAGCTAAAGTTATCTACTCCTAACCCTCTATGGAACATGAAAATTTAGGGGACAAGTAAAAAATGAAGCATAATTTGTGACATGACCCAAAAAAACCACTCCTTTTTTTTTCTCTCTCTCTCTTTTTTACACCTCCTCTCCTAACATAAAAATACATCTAATTCCTATTTTTATTTCTTTTTCTTACTTGTTTAAACTATCATTTAAAGTATCATCTCGGTGAAGTAATTGGTGATAAGTTTTTTTTTGTGGGAATCTAGAAAATACAGAACGAAAAGAATATGAGTTATAACAACCAACAAGCTAGCGTAAGTAGACCTGTGGTTAGTTCCTGGTGGTAGTTGTGTTTCTAACTTGGAATTCATGCGGTTACCTGTTTCTGCTCTATCTAGTACGACTCGTATGCTAATGAGAACGCGTACTCTCAAAACAACTACGAAATGAACCCATACGGCCAGCAGCCACAAGCACCTGCCTCGGCTGCGCCTCAAAGCAGTCAAGGTCAAGATGACATGATCACATTCTTTGGCGAAATCGATGAAATCAAAAAAGGCCTGGTCCAGTACGACGACAACATTGAAAGAATTGAAGCATTGCACAGAAGATCTCTGGACGAGATTGGCGAAGACTCGACCCGAAACCAGCTCCAAACACTGACCGACGAAACGAGAGCTCTTGCTGAAAATTTGAAATTCAAAATCAAGACCTTAGAATCAAAGAGCCAAAGAGACAACACCAAAAAAATACAAGTCGAGAATGTCAAGCACCAGTTCAAGAACTCAATCAAGAAATACCAAGGGGTCGAAGCCAACTTCAGACAAAAGTACAAGGACAGAGCCGAAAGACAATACAAGATTGGTATGTTTTGTTCATTTGTTTCAGCCAAAATGGCAAATGGGAATTGTCTCATTGAATTATTCATTACTCATTTGCTATCACGAGCGAATTTTTTGTGACGCGCGCAAACATCCATACTAACTATTTTGTTTTCTTCTTTATTTGTTTGCTTTGCTGTGAAATAGTATTCCCTGAAGCCACCGACGAAGAAGTACGAGAGGCAGTTGAAGATGATTCCAACACTCAGATTTTTGCTGAAGCTGTGATGAAATCTAATCGCCGAGGACAGGCTGAGGCTGCGTTGTCGGAGGTCCAAACTCGTCACCAAGATATTCAAAAGATTTCACGTACTCTGAACGAGCTTGCGCAACTGTTCAGTGATATGGAACTGATGGTCGCCGAGCAAGATCAGGCTATTGCTGATATCGATGATAAGGTGGACGTTGCACAACATGACATTGAACAGGGTGTTGCACAGACTGGAAAGGCCGTCAAGCTCGCACATTCGTTGAGAAAGAAGAAGTGGTGGTGCTTGGGTATCTGTGTCCTTATCATTGCTATTATTCTCATTGCAGTTTTGGTTCCTGTCTTGAAATAAAAGAATTAAAGGCTAATTTGGTTTCCATGAGTAGATTGTTTGAGTTTGATGGTTATGATTAACGGTTGCAGTTTGTGTTATGGATTATATTTTCTTCTTATTTTTCTTCTTTCCTGTTTGTTAAAAGAAAGCACAATGGATAATATCAAATGAACCTATAGAGAAAGTGTGTTTACACATGCGACTGACCCATTTCGTGATGTTGTTCAACTACAAAATTACACCACTACACTGAATTGAATTGAAATGAAATGAAACATGTCCATATGTTAAGCTACTTTTGTTTGAGTCTATTAATATCTTTTTTTTTCTCTTTTCGTTTGTTCTTATATCTTTCTTTCTTTCTTTCTTCTTTTTTCCTTCTTCTAATTTTGCGAGTGTGCACCTGCGTTCGTCTACCTCCCCCTTCGTCTGTTTTTTTTCTTTCTATATTTTTTTGCTGTTTGTTGTTCTCTTTTCTACTTTATAAAAACTATAATACATTATACATTTGTAACTTGAAAGATTGATTAATTCTAATATTCCACTTTTTTTTTTTTTGGTTTGCTATTACTGAAATGATTTCACGATGGTTTGTAATGAATGTATGGCCTCGTTGGACCGTGTGGTTAAAAATAGTCGAAGGTTTTAGTCCCCTGCTGCTTTTATCTTTTTTTCTTTGCCCCTTTTTTTTTATTATTTTTTTCTTCAGGTATGCATATGGATTTATATGCCGGTCGACGTATGCTCGTGTATATATGCGTATATGTGTTATCGCACAGTAGTGTCTGGTATGCAATTGCGTTGGAGCTTGACCTACAGTTTTGTAATATAAATGTTGGCGTGTGTTTAGATATTTCTGGCTATGTAACTTGTTCATCTATGTTCAGCTGTACTCAGCAATATATTTATCTAGATAATTTGACACCACAAGCTATGTCTTTGTAAAGGGTTTGATACTACTGTATTATGATATAGGCACTGATATTATTAAACAAGATTGGCTTTTGACATTGTGTTCGCTCATAAATTCTTTTCTTGAATGGGGTCTGCTCTTAGCATTTAGTATGTGACGATGTTCAGTTTACGATAATTTACATAATATATAGCCACGGTCTGTCTTTAATTGAATGTAAAGCAAAGACCAGTGTTTTAATCAATTATTTCCAATTTTTCCTAGTATTGAGTGTGGTACGTTTGTGACACGACCTTTCATTTTGGTTCTTCGATGATATGACAGAGACAAACTGCAAATTTAGTGATTTGAAAATACTTCAACGTAGATTAGATATGGTAAGGGGTTTGATCAGTCTCAATTAGTTTCAAGAGTTAACCCCCGATCCAATGAAAGGACCGTTAATACTATAGTTTCAACCAGTCTAGTGACCCTATATTTCATCCTAAAATAGCCATATATACATCGAGAACAAGACAAAAAATCACAAAACACCAAAAATGGATACGTTCGCTCGTTAATTTCAAACGTAGAAGTGAATTACAAACCGTAGTAATTAATACAACGTTATAAATTGTATTATACAAATCTTTATCAACATCATAACTATATTAACGTAAATATTATGTTCATTTCTTCTTTTTATTCGTTTTCTTTTTCATTTTATTACTATGACTTGACGACTTCCCACCTTTCACATTACCTCCATGTTCACCATTAACATTACCATTGCCATTTCCATTCTCATTTCCATTTTTGTTTCCATTAACAATACTTTCGTTTTCAGATGCTCCTACCAAGTTTGCATCGTCAGTAATCCTTTCGTAAAAAAGCATAAACACACCTTGCACGTTAAGGACCTGATCAATGTCAACTTGGTTCACGTTCTCGTCACTTATCCGCCACCACACGCCGTGTCGACTGTCACGCCTGTACCCTATGTAGTGTCCAAAGTTGTGACTACCGTAATGCACCACCACCGATTTCAGTCGGTAATGCAGTGAGGGGTCGTCCGACGTGAACTTCGGGTCGGACGATTGCACCGGTGAACCCACCGATGACGATGATGTAGGTGTTAGTGGTTCTGTTGATTCTAGGGCTTGCTCTTCCAGCTCTGCTTCTGTTTCTTCAACCATTTGTGTTCCGTTTGATACAGTTTCGGATGCAGTGTAAGTTCCACATGGTTTCATTGAAACAGCGGGATCTTTATTCTCTGGATCTTCCAAGTCTTTTACAACAAACGGAGACAAGTCCAAAAATTCTTCGTAGCTCACTGGCGACAGGTTCTTTCTAATGTACCCAGTATTGAAATCAAATACTGATCTATTAATATGAATGGCCAAGATTGACGGCGTCGGCTTTGCAAACATTACTTGTTTCGTTTTGTCGCTTAGTTCTTTGACATGCTGAGGTTTGAGTGCTTTATACTTTTCTTCGTCAATCACATCCAGTTCAAGTGTTTTGTCGATAGCGGCTAAGCGGTCTTTGAAAGCTTGGGCAATTTTTTCCGATGACGGTTTGTTCTGGTTAACTAGTTCTTGAAGTTTCGTAGAAATCAAAGCGCGGCCCGCTAGCAGACTACATCGGTAGCATTCAACGCCTTCGATCTTTTCTAGCTGGGTGTATTCTGCCAGTAGGTCGTTGATATGAACATGTTCCATGGTTGCACTTAGTGAGAGGCCGATACTTGACATTACTTGTTTGCGAATGCCTTCCATCTCGCCGCATTTTAAACAGCCCACTCTGATAGCAGTTTCTCCGTCGAAAGGTGTTACTAAACGCAAGGATTTGGCGTCTTCGGGAGTAGGTAGAGTTGATTTGTAATCTTTCTCGATGAAGGAAAGAACTTGTTGAAAGAATTCTTGTGCATCCTCTTGGTCGTTGTTTAGCCACCTGGTTCCCATTGATTTAACAAGACCGTTAGTTGAGTATGTGTGGCGATTCAAGGATTTGAGGTTAACCTTCTCGATGAGTTCTCTCAAGCACTTTGACGATGTGCCATCTTCAGTTTTTCCATTATCCAAGAAAGTTTTCAAAGTGTCCAACGAAGCCATACTCTGTATGACACTGTTCATAAAGCATGTATTTCCTTCATTTTGCAAGCCGCCGAGCTTTGAAGCGGCCAATTGTCTTTTCCATTCTTCTGACTGAGTTTCCTGGTCGGATACCGGAGCGTTTAGATCCCACAATTTTTCGCCAGGTTGAGGTACGTAGACGTCATTTGACACGACGTTCTTGAGCACTTGCTTCGCGGATTCCGACGCCATTTCCAGGGTGCCTTGAATAACTGATCCGAGGTAAGTAAACACCTTGCCGAACTTGTAAATAAGTATGGCCAAAAACGCTGAGAATAAAAGTTTGTACAGAATTTTGACGAACTTTGAGTGTGAGGAGGGGAGGAGTTGGTGAGCAAAGAAGAGAGAAAAGAGTCTGAGTCTTCTTTGTGGGGGATTCCTAGATCTTTTGCTTGCGACGAATATGGCTGTATATATTGAACAATATCAATCCGATTCGTTTATTTGATTTTTTTATTATTGCCCGGTGTTGGAGTGAAAGAAAATCAATAATAAAAAAATTGCTTATGGGTTCAGCAAATAATTTATTGGGAGGAGAATGTGGAAAGTATTTAAATGAATTGAGTTTGTATTAAGCATTAAATTTTCCAGCTTAAAGTTTAAGTACTAGAACTGGGAGTAACAAACAATTTTTTTTTCTCTCCCAATTTAGCATAACATTCATTTAATATAAATTTCATTCATCAACTATCGTCTTAACAATACAAGTGCATTCATTTACAATATCAACTATGGCTAAGCGAAGTACGTTACTATATTTAATCGAGAAATTTTGGGAAGGTTACGGGAAGATTGCAACTTTAAAATTATTCCAATCGCAATTAAGATCATGAATTCCATAGACATAAGCTAACCTTTTTCTCTCACTCAGAACCTTCCACACGTTCCAGAGCTGCTCGACGAGCTACGACCCCACCTATGACCGATGCACAAGTAGCCGTTCCCATCTCTACAAACACCACGGGTAAAGTTCGAGTTCAAGAAGCGCTTGCCAGTTTACAAGTCCGAGGCGAACTCCCTGACGCATCCGAGCTTCCCAAGACCCTCAACGAGCTAGTAGCAAAGAACCCAGGTCGAGTTTCGAAAAAGTCGAAAAAGGACAAGTCCCACCAGGTTTCATGGAAGAAGCGAAGACGCCAGGCTGGTGCGCTGGAACGCAGTGAGCAGCTTCAGAACATGCTTGCGGAGAAAGTGGAGAAGTCGAAGGGAAGAGCGAAGATAGTGGAAATGAGGAAACGAAGCTGGGAAGAAGTTAATCGGGGGTTGGGTAACAAGGGGAAGAAAGAAAGTGCCAAAGCGTCGAATATGTTTGGAGCGTTGGCTGAACAGGATGAGTGGGAGGATATTGATAATGATGGGGAGGAGGATGCAGATGGGATGGTGAATGGGGTTGAGGTTGATAAGACTGGAGATGTTAAAATGGAGTAAAACAGAAGTAACAAGAATTCAAAAAATTATCAGATCGTGGGATTGTTATGTCATCAATTGGTGGTTGAAATTTTTAAATATATATGGCTCCTTAAGGTCCAGTGGTCATATCTATACGACTACTTATATTTACGTGTCATGAGAATGGCAAGGGCCAACCCAACCAGCAGTATTGAACAATAGAACCCATTGCGTACACAAAACTTTTTACGTCCTGAAAGCCGTATCAATTGCTACTTTTATATCAGTTCTCTTTGGCTCGATTGGTATGGTTTTCAATTACAAAAAAAGGTACAGATGTCAAACAAATATTATTTTTTTTTCGTATCATATTGAAATTTGTACATCTGGCTATTGTTCAACCTTAACCAACACCAATTCATCGAGCCTGCTTACAGAATGAGGCTCTTCTACACTTTTTTTTCAGCATCATGAAATAACTGTAACAAATTTCGATTTCATTGTTTTCGATAAAAGCGGAAATGTCATACACCAAAGAAAAATTCAAATAATTGTATATAAACTGATTGAAAATTAAATATCTGAAAGAAAGAAAAAAATAAATAAATAAAATCTTATTTATATCTCCCCTTCTACCCCTACTCAGCAGTAGTCCACACCTATTACAACTATACAGATTTGACAGGACCAGCGCCCGATTAACACACTCGTGGAGCAGTCGAATAATGTCTGACGAAATTCCCAACTATGAAGAGTACTATCTCACTTCATTTCTCAACAACCCTCTTGACGAAGTGAGTCTGACCGCCATGTGCCTCGGGTTCCTCTCAGGCGCCTCTCTATTACAAACCTTCCACACTTCGTACTGGCATCTATTCCTTTACATTCACCTTTTGACGCTATTCCACTTTCTCGAATACTTTGTCACAGCCCGCTACAACGCGCCCAAAGTCAAAGCCTCCTCGTACCTGCTCCGCAACGGCAAGGCCTACATGGCAGCCCACACCCTTGCACTTACCGAGTCCGTCGTCGAGTACTTAATATGGGGTCAAAAGTCACTCCCTCCGACATGGCTGTTTCTTATAGCTTTTGGGATAGTTTTGTTTGGACAAGCGTTCAGATCGGCTGCCATGGTCCAGGCCGGTACAAACTTTTCGCATATAGTGGCCCAAGCACACGAAAAAAAACACAGGCTAGTAAAAACCGGGGTATATTCTTTAGCAAGGCATCCCAGTTACTGCGGGTTCTTTTACTGGGCTCTTGGTACTCAGATTCTACTATTCAACCCAGTGTCGTTTGTGGCTTTTGTGATTATGCTGTGGAGATTTTTCAGCGAAAGAATCTACTACGAAGAAATATACTTGACCTCGTTTTTCGGTGACGAATATGTGCAGTATAAGAAAGATACACCGACTTGGATTCCTTTCATAAAATGATTGTTTATTTTGAACATATACTTGGTACAATTCTGTTTCGTTTTGCTATTGTTGATTGGGATTTCGGATAACCTAGATGGTGATAATATAATTACATGACTTGTTCATATCTTTACTCTACGTGTAGATATCTGTAGAATTTTTTAATATAGCTTTATTTATATTAGGATATATACGTAATTGTGATTAATGAATGACTTTTAATTGATGAAATGGTACACAATGAAGTGCAACATCAAGCTTCCGAATATGAAATCTCCAAAAGCCCTAGATACAATTTTAGTTAGTACTGGTCTTTTCCACAAACAAAAGTAATGAAACGACGATGCATACCTCTCTGGAGAAACAAATTTGAACTGATCAAAATTGTTTTCTGTCGTTTGGATTCTGAGAGCAGCTAACAGCACAAACTGTCCAACAGCAGCTCCAAATCCTCCTAAGAATGCATTAAACGGCTAGGTACAACTTCTTGTTAGCATATATTCTAGATGGCCGAATTTAAAAAAAAATACTCCTCTCAGTTGATCTGTCTTGGTGCAATACTACTTGTCTGGATATTGTCAAAAACACAATGCCGTAACAAGAAAGAGATGCACACCAGCAATCCCTGGCATGATGCACAATCTCAACACAAAGATATACTTACAAAAGTTCCAAATACAACCACAAACGCAAACTGAACAGCTCCCAAAACAACCAAAAAAGCCATAAAAGCGTCAATCAGCAACGTTCGCTTTGGCGTATTCAATTTGTAGTCTTCCCAAAACGTCTGAACAATTGACGTAAAGTCTTCAGACTTTGAGTGCACAGCAGCTCCGACTGAACCAGCAGAGGCTGGAGGTGCGACCGATTTCTTTGCCATTTTGCTATATTGAAGTTGTTATACTATGCTGTGTTCCTGCCAAATCTGTGTCAGCTTAATGATTGGTGTCGAAGTCTTTGGAGTCGTTGATGTGTTAGTGCACTTGTCTATTTCTCCAGCTAGTCCGTGATGTGAAGTCTATAAAAGAACAGATATGCAGCAATACTAGAGATGTGAGTTGGGTTAGGGTAGGTGCCTGAATTTTAGGAGACGAAGTGAAGTGTAGTAGAAACTAAGTCATGTGACCACTTTTCACGTGTGGGAATCTGGCTTCTCGTAAGGCCGTTTTTTTATTTTTCTTCTCAAGTTTTGTGTTCTTTTGTAGAAAAATCATTTTTTTCTGTCTTTCGAAACCACAGGAAGGAAGAAAAAAATATATCAACCCAGATACCAAGAGTACAATATTGTACATCTTTCAAATCATATCCTTGAATTTTCAAAAAGAACAAAACCTCCGTTTTTTTCAATTCTTTTTTTATTCATCTTTCTCATAAATTCTTCTTCTTCTATGAATATTCGTTTCAATCTGAACTCTCGCTGCATTTCACACTCTCGAAGTTGACAAATTAATTTACAGAACAAAAAACACAAAGTAAAAATTATATAATAAAAAACGACAACGTTGACTTATCGTTCCATTTGCATCCCATGTCCATGTCACACATTCCACCCACCGATCTCACAATTTCACCCGCTCCGCAGCCGCCACGGCGCACTGCCCAAACCCTTCTTGTTCCACCCATAAACTTTTCGCCGGTGAACCGGCACCTATACCGATCAGGGCAGCCGTCGCCGATCAACTTTTCCTTCCTGCAGACGCTCGGGCTGCGCACGATTCTGTGGCTCGCCGTCGAGGACCCGAGCGAAGCGCTTATAAACTTTGCCGACGACCATGATGTGGAACTGCACCACCTTGGGCTCGTCACTGAGGGATCGAATCCGTGGGACCAGCTCACGGAAAGGTCGATTGTCACGGCGTTGGAGCTCGTTCTGGATGAGTCAAGGTACCCTATACTGGTGTGCTGCGGGATGGGAAGACATAGAACGGGGACCGTGGTTGGGTGTTTGCGGAGATTGCAGGGCTGGAATTTGGCGAGTATTGGAGAGGAATATAGGAGATTTGCTGGGAGGGGAAGGGTGCTTATCGAGCTACATATAGAAGCGTTTGACACTGATACGGTCAAGATCAAAGAAGGGCAGAAGGTTCCTGAGTGGTATAGAGTCAAAAAGGTGTAGCAGAGGGACGATTAAGAAGAAACAGGTCTTTGTGAATATAGCTTACTGTTTATGAGGTTGGGAACTAGTGAGGGATTAGGAAATTGCGCTCATAGATCGTGGTTAGTAGTATTTTGTTTATGAAATAATTTGCGATGTGTGTACATAATATGACAACTGAGATACTGCTGGTAATTTACGAATTATCGTTATCAATCCATGAAATAAACTCATTTTATAATACAATTAATAATATTACATTCTAGTTTATCTAACTGAGAGCTACCTGCGCTATAGACGGATATTTTACATCGATCTGTAAGAATAGAAGCGTGATAAAGTCTGAACGAATCAATACGCCATACAAAATCACCGCAGTTGCAAAAGCAATTAATACGGGTATAAAAACAAGTATACTAAGTCTTGTGTTAGCACTCAACAGTAATTAATATGAATTAATATTATTCCAATAATCCGGAGAAGCCAATCTCAGCCCAACACAAACCATTCAAATTTGATTAGAATGCCAACCACACATATCCATGTGTTGTGCAAGTGGTATCAATAATCCTTCTTGATTCCTTGCTTCTTAGCACAGTCTGCACAGAACCACTGGCCAACCGGACTCTCCTTCAGCCCAATACACGGCATATGGAACCATTCAATTTTGCAATCAGGTCCGTCACATCCCACCATTTCACCAAACGATACTCGTTGACAATGACAATACAACTGCTCCTCCACCTGCGGATCTTCTTCTTCAACATCCTCCTCGTCACCATCGCCATCCACTTCCTCTTCTTCAAACTCTTCCTCCTCTTCTTCTTCTTGTTTTCCTCGTCTCCTTGAAGATGTAGACGTGCTTGATTTTGTTGTTGTTTTCCGTGGAGTTGGCGCGGACCCGTTTCCAGTTCCAACCGCTGACCGCTTTCTTACTCCCGAAGTAGCCGACGCCGCTGCGGAACGACTTCGTTTTGTTCCAGTTGTTTCAGGCTCCTGAACGACAACAGGTTCTGCTTCCTGGGCCTTCTTACGTTTGTGCGAGTTTATCACAGTTGATCTGTTTTTAGAATTGGAGTTGGATGACGCTGCTGTGCTTGATTTGGACGAAGAGTTCGATTTAGACTTTTCATCAGCACCTGTTCCGGCATTAGGTTTGGGAGTACCCTTACGGCCGCTTGTTGTGTTACTGTTATTTGTAGTTGGATTGGTGGTTTCAGCTGCTTCTTTAGCTGCTTTTTTGGCAGCTATCGCTTCACGTCGAGATTCGCTCCGTGAGCTCTGTTGGAGTTTTGCTTCTGCTGGAGTCACAATAGGTAAATAAGCAATATGGTCTTTGGGTCCAAACCTCACAAGATGCGGTATCTCGTTATTCCCCACGATATATTGATCAAAATCGGTATCGAGTCTCGATACATGTTTTGCGATGGTGTCCGCGGCAACACCGGCGACATGCATTTTTTCCTCCAGACATGGCATCAGCTCACGAATGAGATGCCTTATTTTGGCCATAATGTTTTCTTTCTCAAGGGGCGGCAGGGGATCAGGCCCGAGCACTTTTTTGATCAGTTTATTGAGCTCCGGCATGGTTACTATACATTTTGCGTCGATTTCTCTCAGCAGTGTGAAGTGTTTGATGATTTCCATAGGCATAGCTTCCAGCGCGTCTGCCATGTCGTTCAGTCCCGGGTAAGTATGGTCATCCTCGACCTTCTTTTTGCGGCCCCCGGCAGACTGGTGTTTTGATTTCGT
This sequence comes from Geotrichum australiense, assembly GCA_030563945.1. Classification (NCBI taxonomy): domain Eukaryota; kingdom Fungi; phylum Ascomycota; class Dipodascomycetes; order Dipodascales; family Dipodascaceae; genus Geotrichum; species Geotrichum australiense. The sequence goes on along the minus strand of JAJMKR010000009.1, from coordinate 135,998 downwards.
GGACTCCATTAGTGACGACGATGGCATTCTGTTAAAGCGATTTGTGAAGAGATAAAGGTGATTAAAGGGAAATATACTGTTGGAGAAAAAGAGAAAATTCATTGAGTATAACGCATAACTTTTATTTACAATTTCACTTGGGTTTAATCTAACCCACTTGTCTAACCACATAGGGTTTTGACTATGGCCACTCGGCAATTTCACCTCTGCAAATAAACCCTGAATATTTTATAAAGTTAAGGGTTGGGGCTAGATCAACCAGACAGTTTGACTCTACGCCTACAGTATATGGACGTTATGTTACTGATATAACAACATTTCGTCATGGCGAAAGATAAAATGATTTTAAAACTTTGAGTAGCCTAATGATTCAAGTAGGTAGCTAATCGGGTATTGAGTTCAGATTCTGAATCTGGACTTTTATTCTACGCTGTATAATGTACTGTAGTCGATGATAGATCGGTCTGATTTGGTCATATATTCGAACAAGATTCCTCACCATATAACTTGTACTTTTGATTAAACGCCACATATGAATAGTCCATTAGAATACCAGAAACGCAAGGAACGCAACAAACTCACCCCAGAATACTATCGAGAATCGCTTGGTTGACATTTATATCAGCACTTATCCTATAACCATTTCACTGTAGGACGATAGGTGTTTGTAACAGAATATCTTACAGTATATGATAACCCTAGCCCAGCTGCTTTTATCATACATTTCATTTTAACTAGTTCTAGTCAGCCTCTACAATCATACTGTAGTAGAGCAGTTCAATTACACCAACCACTTTGGCACTGGGCGACAGTAATACACTTACGAAAGAAACATCATATACTGCATCTGACGACTCAAAAGACTTTACAGTCTACATTCACGCTCAATTACACTCAAACCAATCACAATTATTCACCATGAGAAAAGTTGGAATCGCAGCTTTTGACACCCAACGCCAAAGAGCCGAGCACTACATATCTCTCGGAAACACCCTCAGTACCCAGCAAAGAGCCCAGCTCCACAACCAGCTCACCACATTTCAATCACAACTTACTTCATTTGCAGCCGCGCATGCCGCCGAAATCCGCGATGATCCCACGGTAAGGCATTCGTTTGCCCACCTGTGTGCCACAATGGGTGTCGACCTTCTTGCCGCAGATCCAACAGTCCAAGATTTCTACCTCCGTCTCGCGGTGCTTGTGCTAGAGATATCAGCGCAGACACGCGACCTCAACGGTGGGTTTCTCGAAGTCAGTGATCTAGTTCAACGGCGGCTCCCGGTGCAAGTCACAGAAGCCGATGTGGAGCGAGCTGTCGCAAGTCTTAAGGTGCTAGGGCGCGGGATTGATATTGTGCAGCCGGCTGGGTCAAAAGGTGGGAGAAAGTACGTGAGGTGTGTCAGCGCAGAATTGTCGGGCGATCAGAGAGTGGTGCTGGAGGTATGCGAGGTGGTGGGCGGTGTTGGTGTAACGGTGTTGAAGGCCAATCTGGGTTGGGAACCGGAAAGGGCGGAAACGGTTTTGAGGGAAATGAGAGAGTTGGGGGTGCTTTGGGTGGATGAGCAGGGTATTGAAAAAGAGTATTGGTCACCGTCCTGGATTGAGAAGTAGACTTGTTGAAAGATAGATTTGTGGTAGAAATTATGAAGGAAAGGTGTCTTCACGAGGCATGACAACACTAAAGATCGCGAACTCTGATGATAACTAACTTACTTACGAGAGGACATTTTTAGTATCTTGGTTGGTCGCTTATAGTTATTTGTTTTGTTCATTTTCCAATGTGCATTTTTCGGCCGGAACCTATATGAGCGCCTATTTTTCTATGCTAACTGAGTCTGGTCAAAGCTTCACTGTATGCAGTAAACGCAGTATGCAAGCTAGTAGAAATCATTTTTCATACCAAAATTCGTGCATATACGACGATTAACTCCGTCTACAACTGTGATTGAGACCATGGCGATGGTTGAGGTTTGATAGTTCATTTTGACATTGAGGTTGAGAGCGGACTGGATTCAGGCCTGAGGCTATTTTTTTCATTTTTATGTTTTTCCTCTCTACCAACTGGCTTGTTCAATTCAATAATAAGCTACCGCAGTCTGTATTTTATTAGAATTTCAAATTTCATCACTCCCTGCACAGAATTAAACTTAATCCGCACACACTTAAACTTCATTATAAGCTTGTCGCCGTCCTTTTCACCCACCCGCTTATCTTTCCACATCCATCCCACACAACAACCCCAAATCTCAATTCTCTCCATCCTAAAAAATCCCAACCTCACCCATTTTTATTTTTTTTGTCTAAAGAACCCTATTTCCTTTTCTCTTCTTTACCATTCCCTTCCTCCCCCACACATACACAGACACAGACACATCTTCTTTTTTTATTTATGAACTTTCTAACCAATCTGTTCCCCTCCATCTCGCCGTCGCCTACTCCAGTTGCCTCGTCGGCTTCTAAGGAGCCCAAATTCCCACCCCGCAAACGCATGAGAGCACACCACTCCGCCGTCGGCACCGATCACAAACCGCGACGACTTACGTACTTGGGGCTGGTCCGCGAGCCCATCATGTACCCGAACGAAGTCCTGATACAGGTGTTTCTGAACCGCAGGACGGAGCGTCACGGCAGCGCGATGGCCAAAAAGGGAACCGTCTACGTCACTAGTGAACGGGTGATAGCGGTCCCGAACCGGAACAGAAGGCTTGCGGCCGATTGTAGACTACCTGGGTCTATGGGAATGGAAATACACAGCGGCACAACGGGTCAGGGGGGCGCGAATGTACTTACGGCGCCAGGGGCTAGCGCTGGAGATTATGCGGGTATAAGGCATGATTATGGTGATTTGGGCCAGGACGAGTTCGATGTTATTATATCACAAGTCGAAAACATGTATGTCTCGGAGGACTCTGGGAGGTTCCAGGTTTTAATCTGGGTTGACGGGAAATCTACCGGTGTCGGGTTCAGCACCAAGTTGAAGGCACAGTCTTTTTACAGCTTAATATTCAGTCTCTGGATTGAACAGCAGGTTCGCGATTCCCTTGAGGAGGGTCTATATCCTACGCTTGATGAATGCTCCAATATCCCCCCAGTGGTGGAACTAGAACACGAAGAAGTGCTACCTTCTTATACACAGAGTCAAGAGGCCCTTTCTCGCTATCTCCTTCATTTGAACTCGTTCGGATACTCAACGGTGATAAACTCTTAAACCACTATAATACTTATGATACAATAGACCCGAATGGCTACTGTTACTTTATCATTCCTTGGCAATAAATAATTCCTGGACGATTTCCTGACTTTTCGTTTTGAACTTGACTAAATTTTGTTTTAGCGACTGACCTTGAAGGGCCAACTCATTTGCTTGCATGTCCAACAATTGATCCAATTGTTTGATCTTTTCTGATTTTCTTCTGTTTGTGTGAATATTAATGACAATAATAACAATTAATAAATCAACAAAATAATATAATAGCTCACGTTAATAAAACTGCTTTTCACTCTCAAAACTTCTCCTTTTTTTGCTTTTTTTCTTTTTGGACTTTGTGTTTTTTTTTTTTTGTTTTGTTTTGTTTTTGTTTTTGTTAATAGTATTGAGTTTTTCAATCTTATTGTGAAGATCCGATTTAACTCAGTCCATAAAAGAACCAATGAACAAGAGCCTCCAAAAAACACACCGTAAAAATCCAAATAAATAAAATAAACTAAAGAAATTCGCATACATACCTTCTGAAATCTATAATTTTGGCAATAAACACCCCAACACGCTCCGTTAACGCGCGCCCTTGCTCTTCCCACTGCGTATATCCAACAGCTGTTGATTCGGCCTCCCCGGGATAAGGCGAATTAGACCTGTCGGAGTTGTTCTTCTTGTACCGTGATGAAAGCATATGCAATATTTTGGAGATGTCTACTTCGTCTCCATTTTCATCTGTTTGTTTTAGTTCAGAAAAAACATAGCAGTGTTAGTTAGATTGTGCATATGACGTCATTGCGCTAGACCAAAAACTAAACAAAGCTCAAGTATAAATCGAGATATACGAGGGCACACAATAGCATCTAGTCTAGAGATAGTGGGTTTAGGCTGATTTTAAAGAATATTGGACAATGATACCTACCAGCTTCTTCACTTTGGGTATTTTGTGAGTTCGTGCTAGACAATTTTGGCGGTTTTAACATGAATTTATCGAAGCTAGTCTCAATAGTTTTTTTATCATCGTCATCATCGTATTCATATTCTTCCCTTTCCGATCCCGACTTGATTCCACTGTCGCCGTCCAATTCCCTTTTAACCATCGTATCTTCCGGATCCTCAGTTTTGATGAGTCGTCGTTTTGGCATATCGCTGATAATCTTGGCTCTTTTCTTTGACTGAGAACATTCGGATTCTTCGGAGGAAGAAGTGGAATAAACTGAGGTCATATCTTCCATCTCTTGTTTGATGTAGAATTCGTTTTTGATCCGGACTTGTTTTTTGGTAGCCATTATAGTCTTGTATTCTTGATTACAGGCCGCTAACTCTGGTTTATTGGTATTATATTTAGGTGATGTTAATATCTTTATTGGATTCAACTTGAGAGAAATTATCGATCTTTATCGAGCCCAATGCAAGAGGAATCTTAGATATTCAGGAAGGAGTGATCCCAGTCAACAAGGAGAGCTGAATAAAACCTTAGGATCAAAAATTTCATTACAACTTTCTAGTCACTGTTTACAACAAATGAATACTCTTCCACTATAACTACTGTAAGGTACAAAACTGTGCACATATATATGATTGTATAAGTTATATTTTATACTGTATTCTACTATAGCCTATATCTACCATGCCGTAAGTGATTCACTCCAAATCGTAACGTTTGAAAAATTGTATTTACGTTATACTGGTCCAATCTATTCTAGCGTAGAAATGTTATATTCAAATCAAATCACCATCTTCCACTACCTGAAATAGATGAAGAGGCCAATTTAGAATCGCCAGAATATGTCCAACCACCAAATTGTTTCTGCACGCTATCGGGCAAGAAATCTTCCACCACCGAGTCAGCCGGAACTTCATTGGTGAACTCCTCGTCAAAGTTACTGGTATCAGCTGCACTTTCAACTGCCGGTTTAAATGGGGCTGCGTATTTCTTGGCGAGTAGTCGTCTCCAGTCGATCTGGGCAAAGAAGGGATGCGACTTGATTTCTTCGGGTCCGTTACTTCCTAATCGCCTTTCAGGATCACGATCCAACAATCCAATCAACAATGAGCGAGCCTTTCTGTCCATATCATCCGGGAATCTTAATGGCTCTTGTAAGATTTTCTTATACATTTCAGACACGTTGGAATCGTAAAAGGGAGGAAGACCGGTCAACATTTCATATAACAAAACTCCAAGAGTCCACCAGTCAACAACCTTAGTGTAGCCTGTTCCTCCAAGCAGTTCAGGTGACATGTACTCAGGAGTTCCACAGAAAGTGTTTGTTCTTTCACGGCCAGCCATGTTAAGTTTACAGAGACCAAAGTCACATAAAGAAATGTGTCCAGTATAGTCTAAAAGGATATTTTCTGGCTTCAGGTCACGATAAATAACATCGTGCTCATGCAAACATTCCAAAGCACACAACAATTCTGCAATATAGAATCTGGATCTGTTAAGATCAAACCTACCTTCTCTTTGAAGGTGATGAAACAGTTCACCCCCATTAACGAATGCTAAAACAAAGTACAATTTCTCAGGTGATTGGAAACTGAATTTAAGGGGCACAATGAAAGGGTTGTCAATTTGAGCCAAAACGGTTCGCTCAGCTAAGGTATGGTTAACCTCCGATCGAGAGACAATATGTGCCTTTCTGATAGTTTTCAATGCGTATATTTGATTTGTGTCTTTCTTTCTAACTTGCATGACCTTGCCGAAAGACCCTTTACCTACAACAGTAAGCAGTTCAAAGTCGTCAATTGTCAAAGGCTTATTTTTGTTTGGTTGATAAGTGATTTTGACTTCTAATTTTCCGGAGCCACCTGAGAGAGGAATAGCGCCATCAAAAAGAGTTGTGCCACCTGAAACTTTTGAAGGATCAACGGAAACTTTACAAGTTCCCAAAAATATTTCTTCATATCTACGATGGCTTGGTCCTGGAGACGAGGATGATGATGAAGGAGATTTGGGACCTGATGACGAAAGGGGAGATGCTTGAGAAGAAGATGACGGAATTCTGGTGTATATCTGGAAGTTGAGAGTCTCAACACGAGAAACATCAAAGTTAGAACGAGTGTTCCAGACAGGAGACTCTAAATTTCCACTTGAGGCTTCCAAGATAATCTGCGTTTTATCGAATTCGACAACGAGAAAAATTGGCATCGAACGACGCTTGTTGGAAGATTGTATACCAGTCGATTGTGCTAATGAAGATGACATGACTGATGAGGCTTTCGAGGGAGACATTCTTGAAAGAAAAGACTGGATTTGGGGATTTGACTGGTAGCCAGGTGGTAAAGACAAGCCAGTTGCCTTTCCCACGGAAACACTCAACAACCCAGGTTTGATTGTTGATGTTGTTGAAGGGGAACGTTTGTGGGTATTTGAAGGGGTAGACATTGCGATCTGGTATTCACACGATCAAGCAAATTTTGAATTTATTGAGGTTTGCGATATAGCTTGTTGAGACGAGAGGTTCTCGATAGAAACAATGTTCAAACAATACAGCAAAAAGTAACTAGATATGAAAAGGTTATCTGCTTATTGCTAAAGGAAGGAAACTGAGGAAACTGAATGTGGTAAAAAAGAGGAGGGAAGTTGAGAATAAAATAAATAAAAAAAAGGAGTAAGAAATTAAGCTGGTAAGTGTAGTACAGGTTTCAACTGAATTTCATATACCAAGTCACAATACTTATAATTTATCTTCTTCGAAGGGACAAGACAGACATTTGTAAATTTAATAATCTATGAACATCTCTACTTGGACAGTGCAGTTGGTGTGGATTGATATCAGTCAAATTAGAATTTTTCTGTCAGTTAGGAGCTAGTTATATTGCAGCACTGATTGTCACTGATACGGGCAAGTTTCCCATAGACGGGGAATACTAATTTAAAATTAAGGATTGTCAAGGGGTCTTAGCAGTAGTTTAGAAAGCTTTAAGTAATAAAGGATCTGCTTTAAGCGATAGGAATAAAAACTTTATACCTACGTACTTAGCACATAGATTTGTTTACTGGCAACTTTGGTACAAAAGGAAACAGATTAAATGCTGGTAAACTGGTAAAAATAGCAAAAAAGCAGCAATAAGCACTGGAGTGCCATACTAACTTAAATCTGATACGCCCTGCTATGCTATGCCATGCGGTGCTCAACCTTGCCCTAGATTTCTATCTGCCTGTATATAATACTGTAGGATACAAGATTTCGAAAATTCAAAATACTCTATTCTTATAAGATCCAGTATTTCAAGCTGGCACCATACTAGCCGCTCTCTTTTATAATGATACTCTCTGGACTAATACAGTGATTGAAATCAATTAGCTTAAAATAAAGACAGAAAAAAGTTCTCTTTCTTCTTGAACTTACCTGAATTATTCAGAGAACTCAAAGACATTGCACTCACCATCATCTTCATTGACTCCATTGCGCATACTCAATAGTTGTGTTTATCTTCATTACAACCATATCCATCATTTCCCCTTGATATCGTTGTATCCGCCAACCTCTTGCAAACATCTTTTTTTTCATCATTATATTAGCTATCCTTATTTACCCCAAACATTAACGCATTCTCTTCAATCAACCTACCAAATATCGTCTTTCATTCAGGAGAAAACTTTCATGCAAAACCAAATCCCTGCATCACAAAGTTCACCATGTCGAGTATAACGCCTGTTTCAGAAGACATCAACCGGCTGTCTCAAATCTCATCTTCGTCAAAATCTTCAAGCAAAACGAAATCTCATATCGGTCCATGGCGGTTGGGTCGCACCTTGGGCCGAGGGTCGTCTGGGCGCGTGCGCTTAGCAAAACACTCTGTCTCCGGGAAACTGGCAGCTGTCAAGATAGTTCCCAAAAGCACATTAGAAAACAACCCGAATCTACAACAGCAGCAACCTTACGGCATCGAACGGGAAATTATCATAATGAAACTTATTAAGCATCCAAATGTCATGGAACTCTATGATGTTTGGGAAAACAAAACTGAACTTTATTTAGTCCTTGAGTATATTGAAGGCGGGGAGCTATTCGAGTATCTAGTGGCTAAAGGACGATTACCAGAAAGCGAAGCTGTCAATTTATTCAAACAAATAATGCTAGCAGTTGACTATTGCCATAGATTCAGCATTTGTCATCGTGATTTGAAGCCTGAAAATCTACTATTGGATAAATATCAAAACATAAAAATAGCAGACTTTGGGATGGCTGCGCTACAGAGCACTGACAGAATGCTCGAAACTTCTTGTGGTTCTCCACACTATGCATCGCCTGAAATCGTGGCAGGCAAAAGTTACCACGGCGCGCCTTCGGATATCTGGTCTTGTGGGATTATACTCTTTGCGTTGCTTACCGGTAGATTGCCTTTTGACGATGACAATGTACGAATGCTGTTGCTCAAGGTTCAAGACGGAATGTTCACCATGCCCCAAGAGCTTTCCATTGATGCGAAAGATCTCATCTGGAAAATGCTACAGGTCAACCCAGAGCATAGAATCAGAATGAATGAAATCCTGACGCACCCCTTGTTATTAAAGTATTCTCAGCCGGGTGTCGATCGTCCTCAAAGTTTACCTTCGGTCGACACGAACGCCATATTCGAATCTATCCGAGAAGAAAAGGATATTGATTCTGAAATTTTGAAAAACTTACAGATTTTATGGCATGGAGCTGATCGTCAACATATTATAGACTCGTTGCTGCAACAAGACGACAACCCGCAGAAAATATTTTATTGTCTATTAATGAACTATAGGCATGAACATCTGGATACTCCAGACCTGTTCGATCACAGTCCGCAACCGTCTACTATTTCTAATGCACCAATATCGTCGAATGCAGCCTCTGAAACCTCAACCACACTTACACAGTTTAAATTTCCACTTGAATCTCTTTCACTTTCTCAGCATTGCGGCGTTGAATATACACATACTCTAAAACGGGATAAATCCGTGTTGAGTCTTTCAATCGATGATTATTCGCAAATAAGCACAGTTTTTACGACACCTACAAAGCATCAGTTTGATGATCCCCCGTCCTCACCTGAGTTGCCAAGTCCCTGCTCGCAAAACCGGCTAAGGCAATTTACTCAGCGTCTCGAAGACGATAGGTTTGCGGATGCGCCTGACGATTATCTGGATGAGGGCCAGCATAAAAGAACATTAAAAATGGAGCCATTAAAACCTAGAAAACTGTTTTTGGAAAGTTCACCATTTAGTCCGAAATTGGATGGTACCCAGGTGTTTAGGAGACCACATGCTAAGATAAACAACAATGTCAATTATAACACAGAGGGTAAAGTTTGTACTGGATCGGGCCAAAGTCAACTACGAATTCCTGATTTGATGAATCAATCTACAGTCTTTTTGAATGCAATGAATATCCCCAATGAGCCATTCACAATGACTTCTAAGTTACAACTAGATCTTACATCCCGAATTGACAAACCAACCGTGAGGAAAGTTTGTAACGAAAACAAAGAAAACATGTTCCCAAAGTCGCGTCGGCTATTTAAGATCTTCACTCCCAAAAAAGCATTTCCTACAAACTTACCTGAAACAAACAAACAAACATGGCTAACTACGCTCAAAGACACATCGACCTGTCGTGCGTACACATCGGCGCTTCCAGTTTCTCAAACTCACTCGGTGCTCCAAAATATTATCAGTAAATGGAGCGAGTTTGGATGGATCGCCGTTGTGGCTGATGAACGGTTGCTGTCCGGGTACGTTATGAGAATCAAGTCGGAAAAAGAGGGTTTTTGGGGGTTTGGAGGGACAAAAGTCAGAATTGAACTGAGCGGTGTGAACTTGGTTGTCGTCAAGGAAAAGGGATCGGTGAAATGGTTTGGGAGATTTGTGAAAGGAATGGAGAGGGAGTTGGAGATTGGGAAGGTGCTGGTTGAGGAGAAGGAGCCGGACGAAAGAAACATTATGAGACCTGTGGGCATATTTGCTTGAGCATGAAGCATGTATGTTTTGCAAGCAAAGTGTATGTAAACTAAGCTACTGCTACTGCACTATCATACTGCGTATTGCGAGGTGGTGGTATTTTTGTGACTTTTTTTGGTGTCAGCGGATATTATTTATTATACTAAGCTGTATATTATGTAGCTATAAACACTTTTTTGTATCCATATATTCTATAAATGCACGACAAAAAGACCCTTATTCATATTATATTCAATATAAATCTTCAGTTTACCTGGGTAGAGCTTTTTATATGTTGAAAGAAAGGTAGTGTCGCATCCAATAGGCATACAAAATGTAATACGATAACATGCGCATACATTTCAGCTAGAATTTGTAATTGCCAGTGTTCAACTTATGGTTTCGAATAGAGAAATATCCGGACATCCTATAACTATGGTGCATACGAATTTGGAGACGTTTCAATCTATATCCCCAAGTTGTTTGTTTGGTGTCAAGTCAACCTGGTAAACTTACCTTATTCAAATGTGCACCCAAAACCGCTAGCTGTGAACCCAGGTTATTTGTTTTGTTTTGTTTTATTGTTTTCTTGAAGATCGGCCTTCTTGTATTGGGCAAGAGTAGCTATATGAATAAAGAACGAAAGATCTTTATGAATATAGTTATATGCCGGATATTGTGTACTGTACGTAGCTGTGGTGGGTGTGTACGTACAGTATGTGGATATCGTTTGTGTTTTCCTAGAAATCATCTAATTCAATGGAGGATTTATGTGTATTGGTGCCTTTATTGTGAACTAAAAATGGTGGCCACTTGTTTACCGACTGCCGTGGAACTGGAGCTTGTACCGGATTAGTGTCAGTGGTAAATTGGGCATGACGAACAGTTATACCGGTATATGATATACCGGTACTTACTAATTGGCAAGTGCAATGACGGAACTTACCATTGTTATTTATATACTGTACGTATTCATAGCTCAAGTCTGACCGCAAAACTAAAGCCAACACAGCGTCATAGCTCCAAATCTCAGCCACAATCTTTCTATTATCTTTGCGACAGCTGCTGTACCACTACTCAATTTCGCCTTTGCAGTAACTTATATCAGTAAAAACTGTGTAAAGTGATTTAGCAAGCTACCACATTCGCCCAACACCTGAATCTATACAGTCCAGTCTACTTACAAAACCAGGTTTGTTTATATAAATTGCAAATATTGGCTTGCGAGCAGTACGCTATATCACTACGAGAAATGGTAGTGGTAGAACGGCATCAACCAAGCTATACCTGGGTATAACAATACAGTAAACTAGATAAAGGCTTCATGTGGATGTCTGTGCCTTTTGTTTACAACTTTCTTCAAAAGTCTGTTTAGATTTTAAACAATGAAATAAAATTAATAACAAACTATTAATTGGAATATTTTTTTTTAATTAACTACGTGGTACTGGTATTTTCAGTTGATTGTTTACGCATGGTAAAAAGTAGGTTTAGTTGAGAAAAAAAGATCGTCCTGAATTCTGTTTACGCTAAGAAAGGTGTGATTGCGCCCAGGGAGTTTTATAAGAGGAATTGAGAAAGTGTGAGGAAGTGGTATATCTAGCAGTAGGTGGTGGTTGGATGCGGTAACAAGTTGAATGGTTTAATTTAGGTACGATTGATAGATTTTGGAATATAAAGCTCAAAAGAGATTTGTTTACGAGTGCAACGGTCAATTACTTCTATATACCGGTATGTTCATTTCAAGACCAAATATCAGTATAAATTTATACAGTTATATGGATATATGAACAATCCCGTTTGATTTTGTGTTGTCGCTATATAGTCACAAAACCGTATTTAACAATCGCAATATCCACACCGTCACCCAAACCTTCCAAGATTAATTTTTCATGTCAACATCAAACCCCATTCCCACCCGTCGTCCCCGTTCTCCCAAAGTCAATCCGGGCCGACCAGCCTTACATCCCATCCCGCATTCAACCACCATAAATATATAGCTGAAAAATTTCCCTTCTTGAAATCTTTCCATCTCCCTTCCCTTTTTTATCCCGACTTTCATTTTTGGTAGAAATTGAGAACCTATCTGGGAGAGGTCTCTATGTAGTCGGCGTGACCGTTTTATTTTTTTGAAACGTCTTTTATACGAGGTCGTGTATATATATGTATGCGTAGTTCCTTTATTTCTTTGAGATTGTCAACTTGAAGAACATCATACTTATATTGTCTAAACCTGTCTCACTCAACAAAAAGTAAGAACCGCAATATAGATCAAACAAAAGCACACACGCACTACAATTCCCCCAGAATGACAGCCTGCAAATTCATTTACGAAGACATCACTTCTCTCGACACATTCTACGACGAGACCGACACCGACACCGACACCGACGACCTGACCCACCTCACGCACCACATCCACTCGCTCGACACCACGCACCGCCGTCTTGCCGCCCAACAACAAGTACGCCTGCTCAACTCGCAGCTCACCGACATGGTGGCTGTTCCTTACACTGACGGCGACGGCGGCCTCAAGATCAAGATTGTGCAGGAGCCGGAGTTGCGGGCCTTGAGCGAAGGTCAGATCCAGGAGGTGCTGGAGACCGGGTATGGCATAAAGGCGGATATGACGTTGGAGGCGAAGAAGAAGGTCTTTGCGTGTGTAATTGGGGTCGATTCCGGTAAGGTTAATTGAACGTTTTTTATTTATTTTCGACTTACTTTTGGGTCCGTTCGAAGAATTTGTGAGTCCATATGCGTTTGCATACACACTCGTCCTTCTTCTACCTCAGATTGCCATATTATGCTAACTTCCTGATGGAATTCCGCAACAATCAGAGTAGAGGCACGAAACGGAGAGGCATAGAAGTATCGATCGAAACAGTGTCCAGTTTACATGGAAAATACGATATTACAGTTGTATAAAGTAACAGATTCAAAATGGAAATTTATTCAATGAAATACCATACTATATATGACATGACGTAAACTAAAGAGGTCAAACAATGCTATAACGAAATGTTAGCTAACCTGACTGATTGGCGTAAGCATACGGCAAGAACAGGGACCAATGGTGATGAACTACTATAAAATCAGAAAAAAGTTGAATGAAGTTTGGTATTAGTTTTGTCTTCATGAGTTTAGTGGTCAGAAGCAGAACTAAGTTGTTCATCATTGTATAGTATTCTTGATTCATCACCAATTTTGATCTCAGCAGAATGAATTGCATGCTATTCTTTCATCGTAGATACATTTATTGAGAGACTAGGGAGAAAAAAAGAACATACCATATAGTACAGGACTGAAGAAGCACAGATGACTGTGTCAAATTCTGTCTATTCAATCATGTTAATAATTGACCCAAACATTGATCCGAATGGCAGACTATTAAAGTGTCGTTTGTTCGCAAATCAGATGGTGATGCATGTATTAGTTCTGGATCATTGAAATTCACCGAACGATAAGTTGTGAAAAACATTCATCATAATAAACAACAATACTCTTCTATCCCCATTCAGCTCAATTGAATTTCATTTCCGTCTTAAATTCCAAACATACTGGTATAGCAGTTAGTATAAAATGATCGGTTAATAATCAATTACCACCATTGAGCCAAAGAAAAGAAAGAAAGACTATAGACTCAAGAAAACATCATAAACGAAGAATTCCTATAGTATTTTTGTCCTGCATATGCTCACTCAGACACAAATTTATATTTGCTTAATCACCTGAAGTAAAAAAGCCCTAGTCTTCTCTCTTTCTTTTTTTTTTCTTATATTACTTCTAGTTCATTTCAAAACAAGAAACAAGAAACAGCTCAGAAGTGGTTCATAACATTCAAACTAAACTTACCCTTTTGTCTATTACCGTCCGAAGAAGAAAAAAGGAAGAAGGTTACGGGAGAAAAATTTTCATTTTTAACAGTAGCCTGCCCATAATTACAGGGTAACCCAAGAAATTTAGGGTTGTCAAAAATCTAGGATTTGGCAAATAAGACATGAGATATAGTTGTTATTCTACAAATGTTGAACTTTCATGCTCCTTCTTTCAGCAATAAAGAAAAATGAATATACGAATGACGTTCAGTTAGAATCAAATCTGTTAGCAGACGTTCTCATGATGCCAAAAGTGTTATTCTAAAAAATGCAAATGAATCATTAATTGTAAGCTAGTTGGGCATTTTGAATAAATATATTGGAAAAAAAAAAGAGCTAAAACCAGGAAATCATTCATTCATTCGGTATTTTGTCCAGTTCTTCACTAAGTTGTGACCCACACTTGTTTACAACGAATGACGAATGATTCAAACGTTGACAAATCTCAAGGTTCTTTTTTCTAGTGATATTAAGCAGTAAGTATTCATACCAAAACAGGAACAAAAAACAGTAAAAAAATAAAATGATTAAGCTTCGGTTGTAGTTTGTGCAATGAGCAATGCAAGTAATATGATATGAGAAAATTTGACACTATCTCCATAGCCAAAAATCAAATGGGGTATTCGCGATATTAGTTAGCATCCAGTGATTATGCGCAAAAAATTAGAAAGTAACAATTATCACTAAATGGAGATTGAAATAGAAAAATGTGTTCACTAGTCACTTCAACGTAACATGAGACTTTCTCTAATAAAAAAAAAAACAATGAAATGAATGTAATCCCACTAGGTCCAGCAATAGGTAAATGTTCTATCATTAACCGTTCTCCAAAAAAAAATGCTTTGTTATGATCCCCATTCATCCACCACTGTCATATGAGCATCACTATACTGGAACCATTTCGAATCCTCGCCTAGTCTTTTTGCCAAAGATCTGATCCGTTTTATTCTGAATTTATTGAGAATATCCTCTCCCACGAAGGCCACGTGAGGTTCATCCAATTCATGAATCGTTGTCAAATGGGGGAAATTTGGCAGCAAGTAAAACCAGTTATATCCTCTCATATGGACTTCCTCTGGAAACGGTTTTTTAGTATATCCCTTATCAGCTAGCAGATCTTTAAGAACGCCAACCTCTGGTGCCGGCACAAGTTGATCAAAATCAAATTCTGGTACATCTGTTACGTCGACTTCATTTGGTGTTCCCCTGAAAACAGTCGATTTCCTGTAGCCTGGATAGTAATTGTTAGCCGAATCAATTCGTACAAGTTTATTGACGTAGTTGGCTAAGCTTTTAGCAGGAAACATATCAAGATAAACAGCACTAATTTTAGGGTTAACCTTCGTCATTGCAAGCAAAAAATACATCCAAACAAGCACATGTGGTAACCCATTCCTAGCCTCGTCCATAAATAAATATTTCTTCAACATGTTAAATGCTAAGTGCTTGGGATAATAGCGGTCTGTTGCAGTTTCCATTGTTTCCATTCTAAGTGGTTCGTCAGATCCTGTCATAGATGTGTCTTCAGAATTATCGATTTTCTTCGTTTTTTCCAGGAAGCGGCGTCTCAAATATTGGTTTAAGATCGATTTAGGACTACCGTACGACAACAACGCACAGATATTGCAAAATGCAATTACGGCCCCTCTTTCTATAAAAACCTCGCTCCAGGGAAGCTTTTCCTTCTTGTGTCTCATCTCTGCAGCCTTTTCCTTTATTAAGAGCGTATGTAGCTGTACATATCTCACCAATCCATGATCCTCTATCTCCGTAGAAAAAATCCCAGAAACATACGGGTCTATTTTTTTTGTTTCTGCAGAAGCCACTGGACTCGTACATGTCATACTTTTTCCAAGATAAAACAACCTGTCAAGTAAGAAAAAACTTACACTAGACAAATGCTTGTATATTCTGCCTGTACCGGGGGTAATAATAGTGCGTTGAGAGTACCAGTACAGCGCCATATGGACCCAGTATTCTGCGCTTTTATGAGTTTCAGTTTCGTAGCCTGGAAGCCTCACTTGAGAAGCTTTGCAGAGAAATGCAAGGTCGCCAATGGACTCAATCCAAACGTGATTTGTAAGATACCCTTCAGATGTTAGAGACCCCAATAGTTCGCAAGACGAGAAAACAAAAGTTACTAATTCGTCGTTTGACTCCGGTAAATGCTTCCTCAAAACGTCGAAATATGCTGATATACCCTTATTCCATAACCTCATAGATATCCGATTGTCCTGTACTATAGTCTTCACGCGTTCATTGTTCTGATGACTATCTGATGCATAATAAAGTAGATCACAATACGTTTCCAAAAGTCCGAGCTGACTTTTTGTCAATTCGATCCAATTCACTGGTTTCTCTAAACTTTTAAAGAGTTGATCATTTTCCAATTCCTGCTGTGTGATTGTCGATATTAACTCCTGAACTTTTATCATAAGCTTTTCATCGCCATTTAGTTCAGGTACTCTCCAAAACAAGTTATCGTCCCCTATAGCAGCCACTCGCCTTCGAAATCCTTCATTGTATCTTTCCTTGGTCGCGCTCGTTCCGGACTGTTCAGTAGCGGTTGTATCTTTTGGAGAAGCCGGTTTGCCTCGTGATGGCGATCCTAAAATAATTGGACTATTGATATACCGTTTCAAATGGGTGTTGTTCATTATATGTATGAGGCCTACTTTGAAAGAAGATTAGAATATCTCTGTTAACTTTTTTCTTTTAAAAAAAAAATATCTCTGTTGCTAACAAATCGTGATGTAGATTTTTATTCAAGGTTAGGGTATGTGGTAAGATTTCCAGGTTGAAATCAAATGTCGCTGGTAGTGGCAATTATATAACTTAAGTTACACACCAAAGTAATGAAATCTCTTGTTAGTTACTTTGAAGCCTTATGCTATATTGGTCACAATTGGCACACCTAAACTAAATGATCTTCAATTGCAGTTGTATGGTTTGATGACTAACTTGGTAAGAAGGAAAAGTACAGTAAACTAAGTGTTCAATTTTAATTTCCTTTTTTGTAATTATTGTGCCTGTATACTTGTGTGCACCAAGTTTAATCTTAGCTTGCATACTAGATTCTCTAAAAGATTTTTTTATTGAGAATTGGATATATATTCCAGTTTAGTTTTTAGATACAAAAAGTGATATTGCGTATATAATGATAGGCTAGTAAATATATCCATGCGAGCAATATCTTTGGAATTTTGTGAAATCTGACCTGGTTAAAGGTTCATGACGACTACGCACTGCCTACAGTTGGCAAGTTTGGCAGGTACAATAAAATTGACCAGAACCTATCTACTACAATAGTATCTTGCGATTAATTAATTCAATAACAGACAGTGTCTACTTGAGATGACATGTGTATATAAATAAAAAAAATTCAAATTCAACGAATTCTACGTAGCTCTTTGGACAGCTGTAATTTTCAAAAACCACTTTAGTAAACTATTAATATCATGAATATGAATCTTTTTAATCATAATAAAAAACACGTCTCACGGGCTGTTTCTTAAACTGGAAAGTCTGATCAACAAAGTTGTTTTACGGACTAGTTTTAATAGCAAATCAGCTATTATAGTAAGCAATAAGCGGTCATGAAAGATGTATTCTGTATTTATACACTACAGTATGGCATCTATATAACTTTATGAATAAGCAGATAATTCTTAATAATAATAAATAAGTGAATAAATAATTAAAAAACCAGATACGATTTTTTACAAGGTAGGAGCTTGGATCTTACCACTTTTAACATCAGCAATATAATTGTTCATCTTCTCAAGAGCGCTACCAAAGTGGTTAGCGGCCTTATCATAGTTGTAGTTGCCATTGGAATCCACAAACTTGTCGTTGATCTTAGTGTAAACAGTAACTCCCTTTTGGATAATAGGGGTCAAAGCTTGAACAATTTGGTCTTGACTCAAATCTCTCTTGTTCAATTCGGCGAGTCCCTTAGCAACAGAGTAGAGTCTGGCAACGTCAGCGGCAGCTTTTCCAGAGTCGAAAGTGTGGTCTGCGGAGTAGTACTTGCTCATCAATTGCACACCAGTTTCTCTTGAGTATTTAAGAAGGGGCTTAATGTCAGAAGCAATCTTCTTGGAGTTGTCAGTGACAGGCAAGTCCTTCTTGAAAACGTCATCGTACTTTCCTTCAGCAGCACGATCCAAGTAGTAGATTTGCTCCAAGACGGCACTGTCCACGTCCGTGACCTTAGGAGAAATCTTGGATCCTTCAAATGAAGTTGAAATCAAGGGTTTCAAGGCCTTGACCAACTCATCGTGGCTAGGAAGAGCAGCTGTGGCTGAGGTCATTGTCTTGAGGTAGCCATCAGAAACTTGGATGCCTTGGGCAGCATCATTTGCAAGCTTGTCGATATTGAGGTTACCAGAAGCATCCATGTACTTGGACTTGAACTTTTCGGCATGTTCTTTGTTGGCAGCAGCTTGTGTGTTTGCTTCGCTAACAAGGGGCTTAACAAGATTAGCAAGAGAACGATCTTCGGAAGTGTAGTCGTGGGTGGAGGCTGCTTCAGCCAAAGCAAGAGTGGTGAATGCAATAACACGAGAAATTTGAACCATTTTTGAATAATATATTTGTTGTATTTGATGTATTGATGAGCTTGATAAATCTATTGAAGATGGGGGTTTTGAAAAATTGAAGAGCAGCAAGTCTCTATATATACATTTCTACAATGGTAGAGGAGTGACTGTTGCATGGCGGTACATGGAGACATCAATCGCCAATTCAAATAAATTCTATGCAAACGTATGGCTGCTTTTTCAGGTCCACATCCTGTAAGGATATTTGATTCTTTGATATGTTGTAATAAAAATGAGACATGATTATAACAGTTCGTTTATGCAATGGAAATGGCATACTAATGCAATACTATAGCTATACTATTTCACATTAAAATAGAATGATAAAACGTTAGTTTTTTTAACTATCACGACAGAGTGCAGATCATAAAGTTTGATGAGATGGTGATCTCTGTGGTTTAGATTAAATATGTTTTCTATCGTACAATAATGAGAAAGAAGAATTGGAGCTGCATAGAGCCCAAAAAAATGAAAAGTCATAAACCAGAACTCTTGTTGAATTACTCATAAGTAGAGCATAGCATTTTTTTCAGATATTTGAATCTTAACTAAGCATTATACACACGTATTGATGGCTTCCAGAATTCAAAAACTGTATGTTTTCAAAAATAATTGATCTTTTCTTCATCAAATTGCCTAGGAAAATCTATGCCGTGCAAAAGCCAAGTCTACAACACAAGCTTGAAAAACTAAGAGCCACATAAAACAAGATTTTTGGTAGGCTAATAAACAGCACTCAGTGCTAATTCTGACCAATAAGAATGCTATTTCATGTATTGGCATTTAAGATTTGTTCTACTAGTATTTTATTACTGTGCAGTAAATACAATCCGGGAACTGACCTCAAACTGGTTGGTCACTCCATGTATTAAAAATATATTGTCTTATTTACTTTCACTTCAAACACCGAAATGCAGATCTTTGAGAATTCTTGTTGGGCTGTGTTCCTTAAAACTCAAAGATAGTTAAAGATAAAATTAAATCTATAATGAAAATTATTCCTTCCAATTGTTGAAAAATTGTAACATGCACACCTCACAAGATGTAAAGAAGTAACTATTCCGTGTTGCAATCGAATTATTTCATAAAAATTAATGTTATATTGCATCGAACAATACTATAATTCTTCGTTAAAAGGCACGTAAAAACCATATCTTGTGGGACTGCTAAAACTGAAGCCCACAGAACAATAGCGTTAAGAATGGCTAACTTTTGATTATTCTCAAATAGAAAAAACTTTTAACACGAGGTCTGCCAATATCATAGGTTTTATACTAATTCTAATTAATCCACCTATCAGCCACTACCCGATCTTCAAAAGTGTAGAATGGACTAACAACTATAGATCACACCATTACTTTAGGGCACTCGTACAAAAATGTAAAATCTACGCAGAAAACGTCCATAATCGAGGTACTGCAAGTTACATTAAATTAGTATTAACAGATTGTTTCAATACATAAAAATAAAAAATACGTTTTATTTAAACAAGTTTATTACAAAAAACACAATGTTGAATTTGATTAATTTCCACGGTTTTGGTTTCAGATTGATTTCTATCTTCATTTGGTGCCTACATGCATCCCAGAGTAGACTACCATACACACCAAAACTTTGCACATACAGTAATGCTGGAATAGGAGTCACTATTGAGTTTTCAGTATTTTTTCAAAACTTATTGGCAATATTTCGTTTATTTTATTGGGTAGGAATTTCGTTGAAACATGCAAAAGTAGTGCAATTATGACATTCCAGTCCGTCATAGGTGCACTTTAGTTCATTTACGGTATACAAATGCTATCTGAAATTTTCTTTCGAGTAAAAAACACGTCCTTGAGACTAAACTAGTTTTAACCAATAGTAATTCATTAACCAACATAGGAGAGTTTGTTGATTTTTAGCTCTATACTAAAAAATACACACATCTTGGAACTTCTAGCCGTCTGGCGGATGAGATGTTTGCTACTTTACTGAAGCTTGAATCTTCAGATAGTGGAGCCATAGTTTTGTCAAGCTTTCAAATTTTTGTTAGACATTATTTTACACTAATACTGCAATATCAATGATACTGAGTTTTTGAGTCCCCCAAAATATCGAATCTCTATTTCACATTAAACACGGTATATCGACTTGAGCTTACCTTCAGCATTTTAAAATATACAGGTATAAGAAGGTGATGATGATTATGGCGATGATGAATCGCCCGGATATTTCAGTCAAAATTTTACTGTTGAATTATATAATATAACAGATGTCTTGGTAAGTTGGTTACGCAACTGAATGATATTTAGACATGAATCGCTATTTTATTTACTACAGTATATACAATTGTCCAAATCGTTCGTTTGTTTTAGTTTGAACTGTCTGAACGGTTTTTATCCTTATCTCTGGTATCAAGCTGGAATATGGGTAGTTCATCAGTTTTCTGCAAAGAAACTTTATCAAGTTGTGATAAAACACCTTCAATTTTGCTTGCATCTTTGGTAAAATTGGCTTTATCATTAGTAGATTTCTCACCAAAGATTGGTTCAGTATTTAACGTCTCAGAAGACGCTTTGATCAAATTTGCTCCCAGCTCTGTTGATTTTTCTTTCCATAACCTCGCGCTTTCATGATCTCCGTTTTTTTCGTAGTAAGTGATTAGTGGCAAAACCAGTTTTTGCCGTACCGGTTCTCCATACTGCAGTGCTTTAGAAACTACGTCGAGAGCAGCATCAATATCTCCATGCTTGGTGTAATGATCAACCATAATTTGCCAGATCGAAGTTGGTGACGACCCATACAAATACAGGGGCTTGTAGAGTTTGGTATTCTGCATAGGATAAACTTCCAAGTATCCTTCAACAACTCGTTTGCAGAACGCATCAAAAGCAGGGGATCCGCCATAAGAACTGGTTATATGGCCAAGTAAGTGTTCGTAAATGGAAACGTAACGACACAATTCATCACGGTGTACAGTTTTAATAAAATTTTGGAAAAGACTGAAAAAATGAGAAAAGTCTTGCACATTGGTAAGTTCTTTGAAAAGGGCTCTGTATAAGAAAGTCAGAGCCAAGGGATTGAAAGGGTAGCGTTTTTCTAATGGAGTGGGCTGGAAACGAGGAGATTCATGATCAGGAATCGCTCTGCTATTCATATAAGATTCAATGCCTAATTTGTCAAGATTCGTAGTTTCGAAATAGCATTTGTAAAATTGGTACACAACTGAAAGGTCGTAATGCTTAGAGGCCAAAATAACGGCTTCTGTGACAGTCCCAACAGTGAGGGTAGGTATCGTCTTGAGTGCGGTTGAAAGAATTTTATAGCAATTCTCAGGTCCGAAGTGTTCAGACATTAGTCTATGCCCTTTGAAAAGCGCTTCGTAAGTATAAGCCGATACCTCAACTTTTTTTTCCTGCATAACTGAATATAGTTTTATCGCATCGTCCAACAACCCAAGACTGCTCGAGTATATCAAAGCTAGATTCATTAGTTTTTGAATGTCATTTGGGTGTTTCCCGTACTTGTTCAAACAATGCTCAAGAATCTCGTACCCTATGTCTTTTGATGGCAGAGTGTCATCAAGAGCTATAACTTCGAGAAGCAGTCTGTAAGTTCTGAGAGAGAAGCTGACAACATCTCCGAACTGCTGGCTTTTATTGTGTAATCTGTGAGCATGTAATATAAGAGATCTTTCAGCATCTGACCCGACTTTTAAAGCTCTCCAAATAAGATTGGTATAGTCGTCAGATTCGAGGTTTGCGTGTTTTTGTATCAATAAAGCAACTAGATCCATATACATGTTTGCCGGAAAACAATCTGTTAATTTTACAACAACGCTTCGAGTCAGGTCAATATTCATAAATGGGGGAACCATATTAAGAACCTGATACACAAATTCACTCTGAGTGGTAACGGAATTCTCATCTACCAAAGATAAACATTTGCCAATGAAAATATTCAAACATCCATTTAGTGCGTGGTTTCTTCGTGCCAATAGACTCTTTTCGTTTTTATATATTTTTTCATAATATTGTTCATTATCTTTGATCATAATGTCAATCATCGTGAAACCATCCTGGACACTTAGGTATGAAATTAGCTTGGGTCCTACGATAAGACTTAGAGGCGTATGAGCAACAGCTTGCCATCTGTCTCTTAACAATCTCCAATGCTTTTTGCGGACCAGAGTCTTTAAGCCGTGGGCAATTGCCACGAGTTTGGTATCCTTTTTGGCGTTAAATTCGTTTTGTATTTTCTGGATCAGATCAGATCGGTTAGTCCGAAATGTTTCCCAACTCACCGAGACAGTACTGGGCTTAGTTTGAACAGCGGAAAAAGCAGATATCCATTGAGAATTGTTCGAGTTTGCACTATCGGGGATTTTGACATTTTTCAGAGATGAGAGCACGTCATCTATATGCCTTCTGATAAGATAGAAGTAGCCTTTTGCAACACGGGGGAACATATGAGCACCTCACTTGCAAAATTCATTCGTTGGGGGGTCGACAGGACAATTCCAGTACGGTCATTGTTGTTACACCTAAGGTTTTGAATAGCGAATTAAATTTTTTTTTGTAAGAGATTTGTGAGCTAAGCTTTAGGTATTAAATCAGCTTTGACTAAGTATTATAATTAAAAATAGCTTTGTCATTGATGACTCAGCGACAAATTTGGCCTCAGAAATGAACTATTTGTGGGGTAGGGGTACGACAAGACGCACATGACTTTTAACATTTTTTTGAATTTTCACCATAGTAACTTTAAATTCTGAGTTCTGCTACAGTAACTTATTGATCTTGTCTGAACATGTCCCAT
This sequence comes from Geotrichum australiense, assembly GCA_030563945.1. NCBI lineage: Eukaryota > Fungi > Ascomycota > Dipodascomycetes > Dipodascales > Dipodascaceae > Geotrichum > Geotrichum australiense. The sequence goes on along the minus strand of JAJMKR010000009.1, from coordinate 112,616 downwards.
GAGTCTATGACATCAAGATAATATATAGAATCAGAGATATTCAGCTTTCAACGACCCGGGATCTAACTAACTGAACAGGAAAAAAACATTGCCAACTCTTACTATGCTAACTTTGGCTATATATGTAAGAAATGAGAACTTTCATCTATAAAAGAGGTCTATATAGCATGTCATGGTGATAGGACGAGTGACAAAACATACTGTACCTGACAAAAAAACTTGACTAGATAAACGTGAGCCAATCGATTAAGCATTGGAAGCCCATTAAAAGCAGCACTAGCCTACTTTATCATGTTTTGACACCTGCCTGCTACATTTTGACACTCCGATAACGATGACAGTCACCTCAGATGATACGTCAAACTGAACCCGTGTGGCCATCATATATGCCATACATTGAGCTACGGAAAGCTTGCCTCTCGATCTTTTTTGTTACTTCCATTATGCCGGCCCTCAGAATAAGTCCCAAAGATCCCAGGAGCAAGCTGAGAAAGGCACATTTTGTTTCATACACTACGATGAATAAGTTGAATTTATCATATGGGCGTGCTATAAATTTACTGCGCGTGATGCTCTCGACTTCTACCATAGTGAATCTAGTAAATCTACCCATATTGTTCAAACCTTCAAAGTCCGCGTAGAAATATATTCAGCCGTTCGTGTTTTAAGTTTTTTTTTCCCGTATTATTTGTTTTCACATGGAAAATTGCCATAAATGATCCTCATACAAAAGACTTAAAAAAAGCCTCCCCCAACAAACATAAAATAAACATAGAAGTAAATAAAAAAAAGTTTCAGCCAATTGCTCCTTTTCTCCTTTGTAAACTCGCCAGCTAGACTTCTAATCTAATCTTTGCAAATTGTCAAAAAGATGTCGAAAACTGTGCTTAAAGGTATGTTTATATGGTAAATCGAAAGTATCGAGCTAACAGTATCCGGCATGTAGAAACTCCTTCCAGACCAGGAACTTCGTCTTCAGCTGCGTCATCAACCTCAGCTTCACCTGTATCACCGCCTTATTCGCCTCCCCTGTTCTCGTTCAAACGCTCAAACTCCACAAGCTCAATAAACTCGCTCGATGAAGATGTCGTTCCTCTCGACCGAATGACCTTCTTGGACGTCCTGGATTCTTTGTCCATGGCAAGTACCCGAAAACTTGTCGAACGCAAAAAACAGGAGATCCAGTCTTTTGCTCGCAAACACAAAACAAAATACACAAACGAATTCAGAGAACTAGTGCTGAAACGAGTCGACCGATTGGATCAGAAACTAACAAGCTCTCGATACGTTTCAACCGGAGAAAAACTCACATTCTCGCTGGGTGTGCTGAATATCTTTTACATTGGGTTCTTAATGGGTTCATATCCTGAGTATTTCCACATTCTATACACCATCGAGCTGCTTTACCTGATGCCAATCAGACTATACAAATACTTCCAGAAACAATACCAATATTTCCTCGCCGATCTATGTTATTTTGTCAATATCTTGAATCTTGTTTACATTTGGATCTTACCCGAATCATGTGCTCTCTTTATGTGTTGCTACGCCTTTTCCTTTGGAACTCTAGCATGGGCTGTCATCACCTGGAGAAACTCCCTGGTACTGCATTCTATTGAAAAAACAACCTCAGCTTTGATCCACATTTTCCCCATGACGACGTTTCATGTCATAACACATCTTCTAACGCCCGAGTTTAAAGCCGAGAGATTCAAAGGTGCGGAACAAACTATTCATTGGAGCACAATCAAAGGTATTGGCTATGCTTCTTTAGCTTATCTCGTTTGGCAGTCCCTTTACCACTATTTTATTACTTTGAAGAGATCTGATAAAATCAAAGCGGGTCGCGCAACTAGTTTTGAATACTTGAGAAAAGCATATTCCAAAACTCCAATTGGCAAATTTGTTAATTCACTTCCAGGCCCTCTTCCAGTCGTTGCATTCACATTTATTCAATATGGATATCAACTCACAACTATGATGCTGTGTCCTATTTGGTTCTCAAGTAAGATTCTCTCATCCCTGTTTGTTTCTTTCATTTTTTTCTGGGCCTCATATAACGGTGCGACATATTACATTGATGTCTTTGGAAAGAAGTTTCAGAAAGAACTACTCAAGCTCCAGGCAGAAGTTTCAGCATACAAAGACGATTCCGACTCGCAACGAAGTTCATTTTCTGGTGATAAATCAGGAATATTGGCCGATATGAAAAAGGAAGATGCTTTACGTCCAAGCAGCTCGCCGTCGAGCACAACCGACGTGCCAAGATATCACGACAGCCACCATAGACCGGTCTTTGAAGAACTGAAAAGTGTCGACAAATCAGTGCCCGACTCAGATGTGAGTGTGCCTATAAAGAAATCTGAACGGCTTGGAGAGACATCCCACAAAGAAGTGAATGGCACAGATGTAACTGGGCTGAAATCTTCACTAAATGAGGTAGAGGTCTCAGGAACAAAAGTGAAAACGGACGAAGGACAAGAGATTAGGAAACGTTAACTTGGACTCCACGAACTTAAGCTGATCAATAAGTGGCTATTATAACGCAGTGTCTTTAAATCGATAAACAGTATATGCTACATTCTCAATTCATCATTAATATTATATATAAAATTTATGTTCTCTGTTTGATTTGTCTTTTACTATTGATCATGAGCTTTGGATTGTTCAGATAGCGATACCACACGTGCTGTACGTAAATAGATGTCTACTTATTAACAATCAAACCCACGATTAGTTATTAACCAACACTCAGTATATAGTCGCAAATTTGTAAATTTATTTACAAACATATTGTTCTCATACTGGCTGAATAATTAATTCAGGATTGGCATTGGTTCCTCTACTTTCAGCAAGATTTCTAAGTATAAATAAGTCTTTATTCAGGGCCGAACATACAAGTAGCGTCCTTAGTCAACCACGGTTCTGTCCTATTTCGGTGTGGTTACAGTACAAGCAAAAAGAGTATTGAGGCAAGCTGGTATCGCCTTTATAGCAACGTTCAATATCTTCCATGAGCAAATTCTGTTGCAGTTTAATACTCCTTTTCATATTTTGAAATGCAGTTTCATTAACCACATCCTATCATCACAAAGCGTACAAATATATATCTACCAATATATATTTTTCTTTCTTTTCATAGCTTGATCTGTATTTTCAAGAGCTCGAAACTTGCCGTTTTCCTGGTACGCCGTAGCCTGCAAAACTTTCTGTTTGTCCGTTAAAATCTGTCTAGTAGCAACCGGTGGGACCAATATTAAAGAAACAATACTTGACTTGACTAATACATGGTATATGCAGGGTCCGTTAACTCCGCGACTAAAAAATCGCAACTTTTCGGTGAAGCCGAGTTATATCTAATCTAATAGTATAAACAGTGCACTAGATATATTTGGTTTGAGCTTTGGATACCTTGCTTTTTTTATTTTTGCGTTACCAATACACACGATTTTTTCGTAAGGTATCATAGCTTGATGAACTAAAACTGGAGCAATATAAAAAGGTAAGTTAACGGAGGGATAATTCCAAGAATTTTACAGCACATACAGAAACATATTCGTCTCATTTTCGTGTCGATACTTTTCAACAAACAACATTTGAATTTTGAAATATATTTATCTCAAACTAAAAGTTGGCAGAGCTCTCTATGGTGCTTCCTCCAAAAATTACAAGTCCTAGATCTATTTATAAAGGCGTATTGGGTGACTTTGAAGAGCAAGTACTGGACATTTTTTCTGATTGGCTTGTTGTACAGTATTAACAGTATAAGTAGACAAAAATGAGCACTACAGTGTTAAAAAACTAATTTTGGTAAAATAACTCTTGGAGAACTTGAAGCAATATTTTTCTAGTAAATAACTTCCTAAAGTCTCTATACTTACCGTAAAAGCAAGTTGTTGAAATCCCCAAGTTGACTCATACGTGATCCAGAGCTGCAAATTCAACTTGCCTCGAACAATTTGATATCAGTTTTCTCCATTATGAATTCAATTATATGACCAACTGAACGTATAAAGCTAGATACAAACTATTGATTAATCCAGCTCAAATGTTTACATTTTGGAAATTTTTATCAGACTGACTGCTTATGAACTTGTAGCGTGAACCAAACGTACGGAAACATTCTGTATCAACGGTCTGTATCAACACAGCTTCTTTCATCCAGACAATTTATTATAGCTGCGACCAACTAGAATAACGATCTATCGGTATATATATTTGTATATTTATCACGTTTATACAACTATTTACGCCACAAACTGTACTATTCTATAGTACTACAATGACCCTTCATAGATCCAATTTTTTTCCGCGAACTAGCTCACCATTTCATATTGAAGGCCTAGTGCGGGTTGTTTAAATTTTTAGATGACACTTCATATTCAAGTTCTGGCTATGTCACTACTATACGCAGGAAACCTGCACACAGAGTAGCCCAGGTCTAACATATTCTAAAACTGATGTCAGTGTAAGTAAGAACGACAAAACACGTATATATTAAACGTTTAGAGCAAACTAAATTTGTATACAAAAAAACATATCAATTGAATGAAACGTTCTTACACCTGTTGCCAAAGATATTCGTGACAAGTCGTCTTCATAGTTAACAAGAAGAGTAAAAAGTGCTTATAGTCAGTAATAGACGTAAAAATTAAGCAAAATCACTGTTTCATTATGTGATGGTAAAAATATTGTAAATTACAAATTTATTCAAATTATTAGCGATGAAAGACGTTCAAACAGTTTCTTATAATAAAAAATTAATTATTCACCGCTCCAAATGCCTTTAATTCGTGAGCTCATTATAGTGATGCTAGCTTATATACTTAACAAACTCATCATAATCATAAATATTAACACCCCTTTTGGCATAATAGTTTTCAAACTCTTTGAATTCTTCATCATGCTCAAATGTATTCTTCTTCGCCTCCTCAGCAGTTTCCGGTTTTCTCACAGTCTCTTTCTTCTCCTTACTCAGCAAATCAGCTTTCATCGTAGATTTAGGAATCGTAACAACACAATCCAAGCTCTTAAACACATTTTTTATAAACTCCGGTTTCAAGGTATTAACAATTTTTTTATTTGCATTAGGATCCAAACCCAAAGCTTCCTTAAAACTGGATAAGAAATAATTCACAGGATCCCGTCTTGCAAAGTCTTTTTTAGTTTGGAGGAAAGCAGCTATTTGCGCCTTTTCTTCTTGCGATTGTTGCTCAATTTTCACTTTCTTTGCTGCATTAGGGTTCAGAGCTGGCGAAGAGGATCCAGGGGTGTTACCAAGAGTAGCAGTCGGACTAACAGATGCTTGGGGCGAAAAACTTGCCGAGGGTGACTTCCGTTTTTTAGAAGCCGGCAACTTTAGTTGATCTTGAGTAAGTGTTGGTTTGAATTGTGAAGGAGATGGTGTATTTCGCTGTTGCTGTTGTTGTAACTGCTTTTGAAGTTGAAGCTGTTGCAACTGCTGTTGCTGTTGAAGTTGCTGCTGCTGTTGTTGTTGTTGAAGCTGTTGAGCTTTAGATTTTTGCTGGTGCAGCTTAAGCATTGCTTGAGCTTGTGAATGAGCTTCTTCTTTAGCTTTAGCCTCCCTTGCTTGAGCTTCAGCTTTTGCTCTAGCTTCTTTCTGCGCTTGAAGCGCTTGTGCCTGTGCTTGCGCTTGTGCTTGAGCCTGAGCCTGTGCTTGAGCCTGAGCCTGTGCTTGAGCTTGAGCCTGAGCTTGTGCTTGAGCCTGAGCCTGAGCCTGTGCTTGAGCCTGGGCTTGAGCTTGAGCTTGAGCTTTTGCCTGAGCTTGTGCTTGAGCCTGCGCTTGAGCTTGAGCCTGAGCCTGAGCCTGAGCTGCCTGTACTTTGGCCTGTTGCGCTTGTGCTTGTGCTTTAGCATGCTGTGCTTGAGCTTGTTGCTGAGCCTGAACTTGAGCTTGAAGTTGTTGTGCTTGCACTTGAGCTTGAACCGGTACAGGGTTTGGAGACTGACTGCCATTGAGTTGCTGTTGCTGTTGCTGTTGCTGCTGTTGAAGCATTCGGGTTTGTTGCTGTTGTTTGTTTCTCACGAAAATGATATACTGAATAAATTCTTGTTTCAACTTTTCTGTCATTTCCACATTCATCAGAAAAACGTCTTTGGATATAGCTTCCCACACAGTTTTAAATAAGTTTTTGAGTTGAAAAAATCTGATTGTTTTCAGATCATGTTCCGTTATTGAGTAAAAATTTGCTGCAATCTGATCCATGCGCGAAAAGTACATACCCAGATGTTTAAAAGTCTGAACTATCTGCGCTTTTTCTGGTTGATCAAGATTGTGAACTTCTGTCAAACGAATGGCATTCATATCAGCTTGAACCTTAAGTTCCTGAAGTTTACGTTGTAACTGTGCTGGGGGTAAACGCATTCGCTGACCCCCTGGTTGACCATTCATTTGACCGGTGGATTGGATATTCACCGGTGCTTGGGGTTGAGAGCTAGATATTTGTGGTTGCGGCTGTGGCTGTGGCTGTGGCTGTGGCTGCGATTGTGGTTGTGGTTGTGGTGGAGGTTGGGTTTGAGTTTGAGGTTGAGGGTGTAATTGAGATGCTTGTGGAGAGATTTGTTGTTGAACTGTTTGCGAGTGCTGGGCTTGCTGAGCCTGCTGAGCCTGCTGTTGAGCCTGCGCTTGTAGAAACTGCTGCTGGCGCAGCTGTTGCTGTTGAAGTTGTTGCTTTTGCTGCTGCTGATATTGTTGTTGCTTCTGTTGTTGTTGTTGCAACTGCTGCTTTTGCAACTGTTGTTTTTGTAGCTGCTGCTTCTGTAGTTGTTGTTTCTGCTGCTGTTGTTGAACCTGGGCCTGTTGCTGTTGCTGTTGCTGCTGCTGAACTTGAGCCTGTTGCTGCTGCTGCTGCTGAACTTGAGCCTGTTGCTGCTGTTGCTGCTGCTGTAACTGAGCCATAGTTCTCTTTTGGTTTTGTTGTCGTATCAGCGCTAAATGCTTTTCATATCCCTCTTTCACGAACGGCACCATTTCGTTTTTTATCAAACCATTTTGCCTTAGTTGGTGAATCTGTGCCCAGTGCGTAACACCTGGTGGTATGCCAGGTATCCCGCTAAGAATTTGCGGAGGAATAGGCGATTGCATGACTTTCCTTTGATCTTCCTGAGTGGTGGTGAGCTGAGGTCGTTGTTGTTGAAGCTGTGGAGAAGTTTGAGGTTGTACTTGAGGTACTTGTGGTACTTGCGCTACTTGTGGTACTTGGTTCACGGTATGATTTTGAAGTTGAGCCTGCTGTTGTTGTTGGGCAGCTGCCAGTTTAGCTTGTTGATTTTGGATCTGCTGATTAATTGTTTGTTGCAACTGTCGTAGCTTGATAAAGTACTCCCGCTTGTTACCCCCAGCAGCTTGGAATATTGAGCCCTCACATTGAATAGCCATATCCGTCTGCATACGTAGAACTGTGGTCAGTTGGTTGATCACAGCCCTTCTATCGTCCTGAGAGATGACCGGCACAGTATTCATAGTTGTATATTAAGCTTTTGTTACTTTGAATAGATGATATCAAAGAGTAGCCTGTGTCCGTCCAGATATTTACTCCCTATTAATATACAAGTAAATGCGAGTAAGGTCAATATTAGAATGAGAGAAAGAAAATAAAAAGACAGAGGATAAGATAGAAATCAGGTCAAATGGCTTGGTTTTTATTATTTTGTTAATTTCCAAAGTGTGACTGGAACCCTAACCGTACCACGATATATTTAATCAAATGGAAAGCCCAAAACGGGCTAAACATGTCGAATTGTTCCAAATAACTTAGCGAATTTTAATGCCTTGTTAGCGGGCTTTCAAGTTGACGAGCTAGTTGGCTTTAGAGCTGTGCTATTTCTTACTGGATGCGGAAGATACGAGCGTATCGTTACTAGACACCCCGCCCTATAGACCTATTTATTTATACGGGTAATGGAGCATAATGTTGTATTGAAACCTTTTCAAAAACAGTTTCTCTACACAATATAACTAGTTATCTAGCTATAACAAAGTTGACACTAGGTATTGATTTTAACAAAAAGCTGCTACAGCAATGAAGAGCTTCAAGCGCCGCAATTAAACGCATATATTGAAAGGTAAATGATGGATTGAGTTATTAACCTATATTGTGCCGTTCAAAAATAAGATGTGAAATGTCTTTATCGTAGTATTCAATTGGAGTGCTCAATCCTAGTTCTTTCAATTGCAAGAAGCAAACCAACATTTTGGATCCCAGTTACTGTGCTAGTTATACAAAAAACGCGGCAAAATTTGACACCAGGAAGAGTCTAGAGAATTCATTAGAAGATAATGAAAAGTTTTCAAGTTCATGTAGTTGCTGTCTATTCATCTTATTGTGAGCCCATTGCAGTTAGCTACATGGAATAATTGTGCAAACCTGAATATATTTTAATCTCACGCGCTTCCTAATAAATCATCAGAATAAACTAAAGAAGCCGGTCAATCCCCTTAATCCAAATTAGGTAGAGCTTTGATTATTGCAATTTCGATAAAGACTAACGCTATCCTTCCCATAGATTTTGATGAATTCTTCTTCATTTTCCACGTATTTTTTATAGTCAAAATTATCCTCGTCAACATCCAGCTTCAATTCTCTGGACTTCTTCGTACGTGGGACTGGTGCCTTTTCATTTTCCATGACATAAAACTTCCTAAGTAGAACAATAGCTTCTTCTCTGTATAACCCTGGAAAGATTCTATACTTTCGCTGGGGGAGTTTATCTTCGTCATGTAAACTCATCACTCCCCCGCATCCTCCAAACCTATCGTTTGCAGCACCAAAATAGACATTCCTGATTTCCAGTTGCCTCAGAGCTGCGGCACACATGACACATGGCTCAACTGTCACATAAAGATCAGTCTCTTTGAACATATCGATTGCTTTGTCTTTGTATTTTTCTGTAATTTCAGAAATTCCGACGAATTCAGCATGTCGAGTTGCCTTTAGTGCCAGGTTAGCTGTCAATATAGGTGAAAGTTTCGAAGAGTATATAACTTACACAAAGTGTTCGGTTTGTATCGTTTTTCCCAACTCCTATTATTGTATTATTGTGAACGAACACTGCTCCGACTGGGACTTCGCTAAGTCGCAACGCTTCTTTAGCCTGCAATGTCAGAAAAAAGATTTGAAGGTCATTTACATTCAGAAGAAACTTACTTGCGTCAACGCCTCTTTCATAAACAACAAATATGGCGTACTCATCTCGCTCTAGAATAACGTCTTGTTGATCTGGTAAGTTATTTCATTAATCGTAGAATTGTTAAGAGCCTGTTGATCTTGAAATGAAATTTTGGGTGAAAAGCTTTGTGTAGAAACTAAAGCTTAAGTTTTATATAAAGTTATCAGCACGTATGAAATCGTTGAAGATAATGATAAAATCGACAGTAAAATGTGTTTGCTACGCTTAATTAATTGAATCAAGATAAACTTATAACCGTTGATATAGTCAAATACGTGGCCATACGTTACGTTGTTGTTTTGCTGTTGATATCATGTAAATAGCGAACCGAAAACAGTCTAATATAGTGCAAGTTTTCTTGATAGCTTTTATATGGCTAATGGGCTACGTAAAAAACACATCCTGTAACAAATCTGCAAATTGAGCACACATCATGATGTAGTCTTGCAGAAATACAGTGTAGGATTGTAACTCACTAATAGAAGTTGGATGGGCCAACCATGACCTACCTACAACCGACTTAGCATCCTGGACAGATGTACGAATTATCGATTACAGCTTCATCTGATCAGTCAACCTAACTAAACATGAGCTGATAATTATATCGCCAATTCGAAAATTCTCCCGCAATACTAGTAAGATATTCTGCCAGCAAAATTTTTGGTCTGAATCTAGTCTTATCTATTACATCGTTTTGAGAGTTTTCCATTTTATTTTCATTTGGAACTTCAAAGTGGTGATATCAAATCAAATCATTTCATTTTAATTTCATTAATAGGTAAATAAATACACAACACGACTCTAGCTAGATCCTGACTTTCTGAGCTCCTCCCTATAGCATAGGTTAGCAAATACTCAAACACATCAAAAGATGTAACATACCTCAATTGAGCTGAGAACTCATCATCAGCATCATCGTCATCCCACTTCTCTTCCCAAAGAGTTTCTGTTTCTTGTGTCTTTGCATCGGCGTCGTTCCAGTCTGCAAAATGTGTTAGCTTCTGATAACAGTACAGATATACTCAATAAGCCAAATGGCGTCGAAAATGTAAGCATACCTTCAACGGGAAAGTCTTCAAACTCGTCGTCCTCTTCAAGAGAAACAAAGACTTTCGAAGGTTTCGCGGCAGTAGTGGATGCAGGTGTTGATTCAACCATTTCTTCCTATTGTGTAGCTGATGATGTTGATATATTGAAAAATAGGTTGGTATGCGGAGATACTCAACTACCGCAATTAAAAGTGAATACTAAAGATTTCGCAGAATTGCCACATATATGACTAATCATAAAGCTAGATCTGACTAAGGACTTCAATTTTGGGAATGACCAATTACTCTATACACAATAAGTTACGCATAGGCACAATGAACCAAGAACAATGATCAAATAGCAATTTTACCCTCTGCTCTCTCACAGGTCCCCGTAAAAGAACCAAATGACATCTAGCACAATATACATTAAGTCGATCGTTTCCGATCCCCAGAAGGAGCAAGAAGGCCCCAATGCCTACATCTCATACCTGGTCTCCACAAAGTCTAACTCTCCAGCATTCCTATCTCCGTCTTTTGAGGTGCGTCGCCGTTATACCGATTTCGTGTTCCTTCACACAACTTTAACTACAGAATACCCAGCTTGCCTCGTCCCTCCAGTATCCGATAAATCAAGTTTTGCATTTGGAAGTAGATTTGACCATGAGTTTACTAGTCGCAGAGCTGCTTCACTTTACCTGTTTCTCGAACGCATTTCGAAGCACCCAACCCTCAAAAAAGCCGATGTATATATGCAATTCTTAGAGTCTAAGGAATGGAACCAGTTCAAGAAAGTTGTCTCTGACCGGGAAATTAGACCCAACTTAGATGTCCCAGCAGATTCAAAGGTGATGGACGACGAAGAAATCAAGGATGTGAAAGATAAATTGGTATTAATGGAGGACAATATAGGTGCCGTTGAAAAAGGGTTCACAAAAGTACTGAAGAAACAAGCTGAATTAATCTCCGACTTGGAAGCGTTTTCTGAAAAGTTAGTAAAACTGTCGGTGGTGGAACCCGGGATTCAGGGGGAGATAGGGATCTTTGCAAACGCAAATAGGCGGTTGGCTGCCAGTATCCTTATTCTAAAAAACCAAATAGACATTGGCTACGTTACGTCTTTAGGAGACTCCGTCGCATACGCTGAATCTTTAAGGGCTTTACTGAAAACAAGAGAGCAAAAGATTAGTGACTTCGATGCTTTAGTCGCGCAATTGAACAAGTCCGAACATGAATCACTCAATGGGGGCTCTCCAAACTTTTTCATTAACAAAATTGAAAATGTTACAGGTGTAGACCACGAAGCTGCGAAACAAGAACGTCTACGAAAACTGAAGCTCAAAATTGCCAGTCTTCAAGAACAGTCTGAAATTGAGAGTAAGAACCTGGAGAATTTCAAGAAAATCTCTCAAAACGAGATTGCCATCTTTGAAGAGATTAGGAAAACAGAAATGAAGGAAAAGCTGAACGAACTTGCGACTAACAATATCGAATTCTATAAAAGTCTTATTGACAACTGGGAAAACCTATTGGCTTAAGAAGTCCTTATTTTTCTGCTATTTAAATGGAAATCACTTATGCTAGAAGTAATGAGATGATACAATATACAATATAATATACCGGCAATTAATTATTAAGGTAAATAATATATTATGTGACATTTATACTATTTGAACAGGTCAAGTATTTGATAATAAATAAAGGTGATGATGAATAATGCAATTTTTAGCATGGCCTTAGCCTATGCTGTTTACTAAACGAGTATTCTTGGAATCTCGCTTCTTCAATTGGTGGCCTCGAAACTATTGTAGTTGGCACTGACGATTTTCTCAAACCTTCAAACTTGGGAGCTAAATCTTCAGTTGTTAAAGCCTGTGACGGAACCACCGGTTGGCCTCGCCCAAACGAAAACAATGACCAAGACGTTGTTCGTTTTTGACTACACTCTAGAAGCGCTTTCATAGTGCTGGAGTCATTTCTGATTTTAGGGATTGAAAAAGTGGCTTGTGGGAAAACTTTTGATGGCTCCGATATACATATCGGCGCGGAAGGTCTGTAACTGGGAATATCAACTTGCGTAAATATGCTATCGTGACTTCGACATCGCTTACATTCAGGAAAGTCGTAGTCGTCGTCCTCGTCTTCATCTTCAGAAAGCGTTGTAGTACTGTTGAGACCGGATTCTCGAGATACAATCGTACGCAATGCACCTTCAGATCTCTCATTGGGGTCGAAATGATAATGGTAGTGAACTTGCTGTCTATCTGCGGCTTTCATGTTTTCCAGTTCTTGTTTTGCAAAAAATAATTGTTGTTTGAGATGAGAAATGAGGTCGTTCAAAGAATTATTTTCCGTGATTAATGATTTAATTTGATTATCTTTTGACGAGTTTTCCTGCTCGTTCAAGCTCGCAAATTGGCGTTCTAGCTCTTTATATTGTAGCTCTAGTTTTGCGTATTCTCTTTCCGACTTCCTACACCGCGCCTCAAACCTCATTTTATCTTTCGTCAGGCTATCCAGGTCTTTTGTGACTTTTTCGCGCTGTGACTCAGAATCTTTTGCCAACTTTTCGGCTCTTTCTTTTGCTCGTTTTTCGTAATTTAATGCGCTGTTTACAACATTATACCGTAGTAATAGAGCTTGCCCGAGTTCTGCTGTAGTTTTGAGTTGTGACTGTAATGATTCGAAAGTGGGCTCGCACGACTTGCACGAGGGCTTGTGGTCCGACGACAGTTGGAGAACCGACTCCAGCGTATTAGAGTCGATATAAGTCGTGAGAATGTCGTCTGGATGTATTGGAGGCATGAGCAATTAGGCACTGATATCCACACTGATAAAGTATAACGTATAAGCTGAAGATATATGAAGTGAAGCAGTCAAAACAAATATAGCAGAGTTCGAATCTTTTACGGAGCTGGTAGTGATTGGCATTCAATAATCATAAGTCAAAAGAAGAATATTGTGAATTAAAGAAGGAGAAAAGGGAAAAAAAGAAAAAAGTTGAAAGTCCAGTCCAAAAGGTTAAATTCAGATGATTTGTGGGTAACATCAGCAAATTCCAGAATTTCTCGATCTTACCCCTGACAGTTGACAGTCAGTGACAAACAGACCGAACAAGCATATGACGATGAATATAACAAATGCTCAAGCATAAGTGTAGCCATCCATTTGACTTAGATTCCTATCGGCACCCAAGGGTTCCATTCCTCTCACTTTTGATATCAGTTTTCATTATATCCCAGTGTTTGTTTGTAAATTACAAAGAGCTCTAACCTAAAACGTAACTTTTGAGATCTCTGTGGAACTTTGTTTACAATTCTAACCAAAACTGTCTCGCCTACTTCTAATTCTCGACGCGTCAAAGGTCGATGCGACGTTACGACAAGTGAACAATAACAGCACCATAAATCATATTCAGTGACAATAATAATACTGATGAATACAAATAATAAGTGCAGCAACGTGTCAATTATCTACCCAAAGCTCTATACTTAAATAACGATCAAAAGAGACTTTTATCAAGAGTCAAGTCCCTCTCTACTAAAGTTCTTGTAATGTTGAATCATTTCCTTCGTAATTCCTCTTTTCAACGTCTTAAGCACGTCTTCGAAATGCCTTAAGTAGACGCAATCAATCTCAAGACTTTCATTCATAGCTTTCAAACCTGCTTCTTGACACAGTGCTACCATTTCCGCTCCTGAACACCCATCTGTCCTCAGAGCCAACCAGCTTAGTGATACATCTGGACCCAGGCACATCTTTTTGGCCTGTATCTCTAAAATTTTCAGTCTTGCATCATAATCCGGAGGCGAAACATATACCAATCTATCTAACCGACCTGGTCTCATGAGCGCTGGGTCAATAACTTCTGGTCTATTAGTGGCAGCTAAAATTGTAACTCCGACCAGGGATTCTATACCATCCATTTCATTTAAAAGAGATGTAAGAACTCGATCATTTCCTGCTTCTCCCTCGCCTCTAGTAGAACTCAATGCATCAATTTCATCAAAAAAGATGATTGAAGGCGACGCTGCTCGGGCTTTACTAAAGATTTCGCGAACCGCACGTTCACTTTCACCGACAAATTTATTGAAAAGTTCAGGCCCCTTAACAGCAAGAAAATTAAGCCCGGCCTCGGTTGCAAGCGCTTTTGCAGTAAGAGTTTTAGAACAACCGGGAGGTCCGTAAAGTAAAATTCCTTTAGGAGGGTGAACACCTAGTCGCTTGAATGTGTCAGGGTGAGAAAGTGGCCACTCGATTGTTTCTTTCAGTTTTTGCTTGACATCTTCCTGGCCACCAATATCGGTCCATTTGACATTTGGTGTTTCCAAAAAGATTTCACGCATTGCTGATGGCCTGATGTCCAATAAAGCCTTTTCTATATCAGGGACTGTCACAAACATTTCCGATTCAGATAAGTTTGCTTCTAATCCCCGTTTTATTGATGTTAGGACTGCGTCCCTACAAAGGGCAGATAGATCTGCACCGACATAACCATGAGTTTTAGCTGCCAAATCTTCAATAGTTTGCGTACTAAGTTCATGTGGCATATCTTTAAAAAGTAAGTTTAAAATATCCAGTCTGCCCTCAGCATCTGGTATTCCAATTTCGAGTTCTTGACCAAATCTTCCAGGTCTTCTTAATGCAGGGTCTATAGAATTGGGTCTATTGGTGGCACCTATAACAACCAGTTTTCCGCTTGAGCCCATACCATCCATGAGAGTCAACAGCGTCGAAACAACCCTAGATTCTGCTTCTCCAGACTCATCGCTATCTCTCTTTGGCACTAAAGCGTCAATTTCATCTATGAATATAATAGACGGTTGATATTGTAAAGCTTCGTTGAAAACGTTCCTTAGAGCTGATTCTGTCTCACCGAGGTATTTAGACACAATTGAGGGTCCATTGATGGTCAGCACATGTGCATTGGTTTCCGCTGCAACTGCACGAAGTAACATAGTTTTTCCCGTACCCGGTGGTCCATGTAACAAGAATCCACGATCTGGTGACATACCAAACCGTTTGAAAAGTGAAGGTTTATGTAATGGAAGTTCGATTTTGCTTTTCAATAATGCTATTTGTTTGCTGAGTCCTCCGATACTAGAATATGAAGCCTGTGCAGGAATGTCAGCATTCACTTTCGTGCTGGTTGAAAATTCAATTTCTGTCAATTTCTTGTCGAAGTAAAACGCCGGAGAAAGCAGCATGCTGTTTTTAACGTCTTGAGTATTATCAGATAACGTCAATTTATCTAAGTCTATTAATTGTCCGGCGTCAGTAATCAATAACCCATTAACCTCTAAACCAGGCATAATGAGACCAACTTCGTTGAGCGTTTTTGCTATTTCATCATCACCCATTTCTACCCCATCTTCCAATACGGCAACACAGACTCTTTCCGCTATATCTGGTCTAGCCTTTACCTTGACGAGTTCTACTCTTTCACCGATCAAGCAACCAAGCAATCTTCTAAATTTATCATTCAAGCAAATCTCATTAACTCCAGCACTTTCCAACGGGGTGGCCAGACCTACAATTCCTCGTTTCTCGGCGCCCTCACTTTTCCGTACCTGTACTATTTCTCCGGTAGTAATCCCCCATGCTTTGAAAGTTTCGAGGGGTGCGTATACGTTCAGCAATGACTTGGGAGTTGGGATATTAGCCGTTGGGCGGACAATCAAAGGCTTTGGAGGAGGAGCCGGCGCAACAGCTTTCGACGGACTAGAGGCTGAAGGCTTGCTGGGACTGTTCAAATTTGATTTGGGTTTAGGTGGCATGATCTCTTCAATTCGAAAAGCAGATATGTATTAACAAGGTCTATGGCATAAGAACTCTATGATTGTTTTTTGGCCGCAGATCATGAACGCTAAAATTCAAAGTTGGGAGGTTGAAAATCATTGGACTTTCATCTGTGCAGACTGTGCCTGCTGAGCAAAAATAAGACTTCGACAGATGTTCTTAAATCTTATCGCTTATCAATTTTGGGCATTCAGCTTGATCTCTTGATATCAAGCCGAGCTTTACTGCACAATAGCAATGGAATAACTATTGAAAACTGAATTTAAAGCTGGATAACTCTTAATTGTAGACAAATATACACCTGCTTAAAGACGGCTCATTTGGAATAGCTAGTGCTTGAAATACGACCAAGTACAAATGAACAAACATGGACATAATTTCAACAAACCAACTAACACATCTTTGGAGTTCACGGTCTGTGCTATCGACATCTTTTGGCAATATCAGAAAAGCAATTGTCTAAGATTTAGAAAAAATTCCTATATCTTGCTCCTAAAACGATAAATACATTGTTGATTTATGAAATTTGGGTAGGTTGTTCGGTTTGATTTAATAGAACACAACTTCAATTAGAGCAGACCTTAATGCTTATAATGAGAAGTCATATTGTATTAACACCTGATGTTTTCATTCCTAGTAGACGTACTGTAGGTATGCTTGAACCTTTTTCAAACAGTAAGTACTCTTTCATGGGTCAAAGTGCAAAGTGGCCGGAACAATTTTTTGAACTATGGGAATATTTGGCGTTTGCACAAACTCCGAATATCTCAAACAAATGTGAGATTGCATGATAGCATTTTGTAAACGTCTAACTGATCTTAATTGTAATTGACATTTTCTTTTAGAATCTTGCCGTGTATACACATATATAGTATGCTGTAGTGCAAAGTGTCCAAAAAAAGATCTTTGAACGAACTGATGGTTAGTTAGAGGCTTATATTGAGGCCAGTTTCAAAAGTTTTGGGCAACTGTGAGATCTTGTATAAAATTTTATTAGTACTTGGTGGAATTTTTTAAAATTGAACTTTTCAAAAGGCTTTTTTCACGGTTCTCATAGTAAGATACAGCGTAAGTAGGAAAAATAATGTTAGTAATTAACGAACGGTCACTATGATTCTGGGCATAAGCTACCTGCAAACATTTTGTAAAAGCGTCCAACTAATTACAGTGTGTTTCGGATTCTCGTCTAGTTAGTAACTGACTTAATCAATATTGAAATTTCCAAAAAGCATTCTGGGGAGTACACATGGTGGGCTATAGTGCAAAGTGGTGAAAACAGTTTATGTTTTGTTCATGAATAGCTTTTAAATTTTTGAACTCTAGACTGCTTGTAGACCTTTTGGCTGTATGTTATGTAGCTTCCAGAATCCACAAAGCTTTTAACAAACTGCGATTAATGGTGAACTTTTTGAAAAGTGTTTTTGTGAGTTCACATACTAGATTACGGTGTGAAGTGGGGGAGAACGGTTTTTTGTTTCGTAAACATATTGTTTTTAAGCATCCGAATCATGAAAAGCTTACAAGAGTTCTAGACAATTGTTTGTTTCATTTATAGTAACTTCCAAACGTTTAAACAAACATATCGATATAATTACAATTGAAAACCTCAAAAGGTACGTATTTGGGTGGTTACACATAGTAGGCTATAGTGTGAGGTGCTGAAAACATCTTTTTGGACTTGATAGACAGTTACCAAATATTTTTTTTAATACATGCTACAGATACTTTACTAGGTATTATCATATAATATTGTTTCTAATAGGTAGAAAATAACTAGTGGGTCCTGATTTGTGTTGACTTTTTACAAGAATTATTTTGGCCGGTATCACACATAGTAAGATTTTGTGAGGTGGTGAAAAAACTTTACGGAATCAACAAACGCGCTCAATGAGTTTTTCTTAAAGTGTATAGTTAGTATATTTGGTGACTAGAAGACTGTATATAATCTTCATAAACTATTGATCAAGCTATTATTAATATTGGATTATTTAAAAACTGTTTGGGTGTGCACACAAGTTAAACTACAGTACGAAGTGGAAGGAACAACTTTATGTAGCACAGGTAGATAATATAATATTTCATACAGCGAGGTTTTGTTAATAACTATTTTTAAACCTCTCACTGGTACTGAATCAGGATCCCTTATCGAACTACAAACATGGCTATCAACTTTTCTGGTCGAATCATGTAGACGTGTGTCCAAGGTTTTCTATCGATAGTTTGAATGTCTCAAGTTGTTTCTTTTTTGATGATATATGTATACGGGTATAAATTGAAATCTGTATTAATCATCCCGGAGTGGATTCATTAAACTTCATATAACGCTCTGCATCTTTTGAATATTTGAGCCATACAGCTCGTTACAAGAGCCAGTTGAAAATTTATTTACAAGCCTGTAATGTTCAATAATCCTGAATTCAGTCGAATTAGCTAAAGTCATTATTTATGAATATTTTTAAGGACCATAAGACTCAATCTAAAGTCTTCATCGTAGTATTTCCTGTATTATCATAATAGCCCACGCTATCATAATATTATCAAGGAAATATAAATAATAAACTAGGACATCATTTCCATAAAATATCTACAAAAATATAAATATACCGGCAACAAATCACTACCATAGTATTCAAGCTCAAATCCATCCAGCTTAGCTTCAAAATTTCAAAAAAGTCTGATTTTTATCAATTTTGGCCTTCTTGCCTTTGGCCCCCTTGGGCGCCTTTTTCGTGATTCCACCTGGCTTGGTCCCTTTACTTTTATTAAGAAGACCACCACTACTGCTAGCGCCCATCATATGCTCTTTTGACAATACCTGAGCAAAATGGAAATCATCATGTTCCTGTCTTTTCCCAATCTCCACATTTTTGTTACACTTCAAGCACTTGTACTTGGTCTCAGAGCTTATAAATAAATCACTTTCTTCACCCTCTTCTTCATGGTTTCTGGCGTCCACTTTTGGATTTGGGGAGGCCTGTTTTGGTTTGAAGAAACGGGTTAGTGTTGTGTTTTTGGTTATTATTTCTGAATTGTTTTCAAGATGGGCAACGCCAAGGGCCAGCAAAGAGCAAGGAAAACTAGACTCGCGCTCAAACATCGTCAATATCGTGCATCCAAGTTCGTAGAGTACGTCCCCCAGTTTTTCGCGAGTAACGTGGGTAGGGAACGGAATTTGCTTCGTTTGAGAGGTCCCAAGGACGGGTTTGAATGTGAGCACAATGGTTCTGGGATATAAAGTTATCAATTCTTCTGATTCACTGAAGTCTAATATTCGCATTTTCAGTTCGGCAGAAAAGACCTTTAACCATTCTTTGGCATCTTGCGCTGTTTTGAGTGGAAAATCTGTAAAGTTTTTGTTTGATAGCATGCTTTTGAAATCAACTTTAGTTGAAACTTGACTTACTTCTTGTCCATTAATGATGTTTTGGAGCATTTTGCTTGTAGCAGGATCAAGCTTTAATAGTAAATCTTTCTTATCTATCCCACGTAAGTACTTTATTGACTGCTCGTCTGGTAGTAGTAACCGACTTTTGATCTTTTCCCCTAGCTTTCCTCCTAAACCTCCAATGTCCGATACCTCAAAAAGATTCATAAAGTCCTCAATAGCTTGACTCCTTATAACTGCCTGTCTTGCAGGTTTATGTTTCGAGCTTCCTAATTTAGCTAAGATTTTGGATCTAGCGATTCCTGCTGAGCAAGTATACCCGAGTCGCTCTAATATCGTTTTTCTGATATTCCTGACAATCACCGAACCTATTAGCAGGCACACATCATCCCAGTCATGAATCTCTAAACTTGGATACGTCTTAAGCGTATCTTCTTTTTTTGGAGGATCTGGGATTGGATCTGATTCATTCCGGTCGAAATCGTAGAGATGTAAACCTATATGATCCCCAATTTGCTCTTTCTCAGTTGATCCGACCACACAACCAATCCATTCGTACCCTTTTTCCCAAATTTCCTTAAGATTTGGCGGGGCTGGCAAATCTCCTTTTCCCTCCTTCAGTTCTGGGTACCACGATGTAATCACTTCGTACACATTTTTCCCCAAGTCCAAGTAAGTCTCGTCGACACTGGTTTTTTCCAAAGTCCCACAAAATTCCTTCACAATCCCCACAATTTTTCTACTCTCTCTTCGGTACGGTTCAAGTGACACTTTATGTGAATCTTTCCGAGGGTTATCATGATATTTCCACTCAGTTTCGCCCTTTTTGAACGTTGCTACATGTGCAAACTTGATGTTGCTGCACTTAAGTTTGGCGTTCATAGCGTTCTCGTGACGTGAGATTCCGTACTTTCGTGCTGCGTAGCTGATTGCTATCAAGCCGTTCCATTGCCGACAGACTACCGGATCTGATTTGCTAAGGTTGAGTCGTACCTGTTCGCATTGTGCGAAGAAAGCATCTAAATCGATGTGAGCAATGGTTGCAAGAGGCGATGTGAAAGAACGGTTGCCATCTGCCAGCAGATTCAGATGAGAATGTGTGAAACTAGACATAGTAATTAAGGAATCATGATTTAGTGGGTAGAAGGAAAAACTATTAATGCTGAAGTTTTGCGTTGAGCTTTGTTACTGTAGTGTACTCGTCTTAAATACAACGGCGTACCCAAAGCTTGGACTTTTATATTTTCATCCGTGAGTAAAATCACTGGTACTATCCAATCTTGAGGTTTATTTCTCAGGTTCTATAAAGCTTGTCTACAACCAACCTACCTCAAAGCTTCCTAATCGTTATTAGTATTCACACACACACATGAGCACGCTAACATCATTCTTAAATATTGACATGGTTCAGGCTTAGGACTTCGTCTATAACCCTTTCCATGACCGATAAGAAAAATGCAACGGACGTATATAACACTGACTAAAGCATATACACAATTATGCACAGCACTGTTAATACGCAGAAGTAAGACATACATCTTCAGGTTACCCAATTTCTCACTGGAAACTTAAAAGTCCTGGGCAAGAGAGGAAACTGGAAATAAAAAGTTCCAGCAAGTCCCGCCTAACTTCCTGCAAGATTGTTCTGAGTTAGAGGAAACCCTCAACATCAAATACAACACGACAGTAGAAGAGGCCAGCCTTTAAATACTGCCCAACAAACCCATCTGAAGTCCATTAGTCACCAAACAGACTCTTAGACCACCTGGGGCGTTCTGCAGATAAGAGACAACACGTTCAGTGAGTAGAAAAACACATTCAGTAATTGAATCAATAACTAACTGATATAAGAATTAAATACATTTTACCTGAAAGCTCAGTGACTTCAGGCTTCCGTCCTAGATCTAATTGCACATGTTCTGTTAGACCTGACAAATATTAAGAACCTCTTTTCTCAATATCAGAGGTTCATGGAAATGGTTATATAGAAAAAAAAAGTATATACATGAAAAGTTCACTGATGTTGTTCATACTACCACTGCATATATCTTATTTTTTTGACCCCAGTTCTTCCAGCTTTGCTAAATTAGATTTTATAGCAATGAATTTTACAAAATGCGTTATTCTGGTTAACGGCCTACTTACTTAAGGGAAACTTTTCAGACTATAAATCAATGATCAATGATATAAATGACAACAAACGTGTACAAATGCTCTCAAAATTTAGTAAATCAACTTTATTGTAATACTTATAATATAGAAATGGGTTGGCATTTTACCTTCAAACTGTCGTAGCAAAAGCAACCAGGCTTTGTTGAAATTTAAGCAATCCCAGTCACTCAATTATCAGCATTTCCAGGGGTTTCGGCGTTTTTGGCACTGCCAGGTTTCTCAAGCTTCTCTGAATTCTCTGATTTCTCAGGTTTTTCAGATTTTTCAGATTTCTCTGATTTCTCTGATTTCTCTGATTTCTCAGGTTTCTCAGATTTTTCAGATTTTTCAGATTTCTTAAGTTTCTCAGATTTCTCAGATTTCTCAAATTTCTCTGATTTCTCTGATTTCTTAAGTTTCTCAGATTTCTCAAGCTTCTCCGACTTCTCCGATTTTTCAGATTTTTCAGATTTCACAGATTTCTCCGATTTCTCCGATTTTTCAGGTTTTTTGGCACTTCCCGAATTTCTTGAGCTTCCACTAACAGTTCTTGCATTTCCAGGGTTTCCAGAATTTCTCGAATTTCCACTAGAATTTTTTGTGTTTCCAGGGTTTCCAGCGCCTCCAGTCGAACCAACTCTACCACCTCT
The DNA here is from genome assembly GCA_030563945.1 of Geotrichum australiense. Classification (NCBI taxonomy): domain Eukaryota; kingdom Fungi; phylum Ascomycota; class Dipodascomycetes; order Dipodascales; family Dipodascaceae; genus Geotrichum; species Geotrichum australiense. Next base: position 90,414 of record JAJMKR010000009.1, on the reverse strand, counting down.
TCCTCCGTTTCCACCACGACCTTTACCACCTCTTTTGCCGTTACCTCTACCTCTTTCTCCATCACCTCTGTGGTTAGAATTTGGGTTGGCGTTTGGGTTGGCGTTTGGGTTTGGGCCTCTAGGAACGTATTCGTTGGGATCGATAGTAATAGGTTTCTTGATACTGGAAGAAGGTGCCACCCCTCCATTCAAAGCAGCCATGATAGCTTGACTTCCTTTAACATCAACTTTATTTCTCTGCTGAGATTGGGGTCCACGAGGAGCTGGATTCATAGCTTCAGGGTTAAAAGCAAGACCTTGAGGTGGAACATAATGAAATGCACCAGGTGGAACGGGAGGGAAGGCACCAGCCATTGGGGGAATAGGAGGAAAAACTACATTAGGAGGAGGTGGAGGAGGAGCAAATTGGGTGTAAACTCCTTGAATACTTGATTCAGCAATTTTCTTTTTCTTTTCCTTCTTTTCCTTTGACTGTTTAGCATTGCCCTCCTCGCTGTCAAGATTAACATTTTTAATAAGTGAGAGCAAATCTTGACGAGCTTTTTCAGGATCGTTTGCACTGACTGTAACATACTTCTTTGTTGACTTAGGCTCTGCTGAAGTGCCCTTTGATTTTGACAAACTTGAGGGATTCGAGTTTTTAGTTTGAACTGACCTGGAAGCTGCTGGAGAAAATCCTTGTTTAGCAGCCTGTTTAGGCTTTGCAGGAGCAACTTTCAAAGGTTTAGTCCACTCACTCTGTTGGGGAGCAGATTTGCGTTCACTTCCAGCAGCCTTAGCATTAGCAGCTTTTTGTAACTCGGCAGTTTTCTTAGTTTGGACAAGCAATTGTTTGTTGGTGACATTTAAAACTGCATCTGGGCCAACAGTCAATCCCCTATTAGAGCTGAGTTTTCCATTAAAAGTGGTCAAATTCTCATGTTCTTTATCAAAGACAATATCAAGAGTTACTTTACTCTTCATAGAGTTAATAGCCACAACTGTACCCAAACTGAATTTTGGGGCTTTTCCAGAATCCAAAACATAAACGATGCGATCACCTAAGTTAAACCTCTGCGAAGATAGTTCATAGAAGCTACTTGAAGGAGACAGTATAGCTTGTCTTGGTATGTTGTGAAGCTTTTGAATAGTTACCTCTAAAGGCTTTTCTAGTTTTTCTAATTTAGCAAAAGCAGCTTCAATGCTTTTGACACTCTTGGAAGATAACCCTTCGCTTTCTAGATAAACGGGAGAGAGGGCGTCATTTTTGGTAACGCGCTCTGCTATCCATGACCTAGCTTGTGAAACAACTTCTTGGGAATCGGGGATGATATTGTCAACGGAAGGAATTCCTCTGCCCTTAAAATTTAGTAAAGCATGGTGAAGTTGAGAGAACTTGTGCAAGTATTCTCGAACTAATTCAACAGCAAGCTTGGAAAAGAACCAGTTCGAACCAACTTTTTGAGTGTATCCTAAAATTTTTATTTTCGCATTATCATTCTTAATGTTCAATCCAATATTGGTGGGTTTTCCTTTTATTAGAACCATGCAGGCACCAGTGAGATTCAAAAAGTAATAAGTCGGGATTCTAAGCTGTCTGCAAGCGATATGAGCAGCAACGTAATCCAAATCATTTCGTTCCTTTTCAGCAACAATTAGCCCAAGCTTAGATTCAATTTTCTTAAGTTTTTCGACATCACCATCAACCGTACCCTTTTCCACATTATGCTCCAAAATAGTAAGAGGGCTACCATAAGCACTTGGGCCCAAAAACACAGTTTTGGTATTCAAAGGGAATTCTTCTTGTAGGGAAACAGGAGGGCGTTCAATAAACCTTTGGTCTGGATATTTAACGGATTTGACAATAAGCTGCAAGGGAAATGTGAGAGTTTTAGAAGAGTATGATTTGACCAAAGCACCCTTGTTGTTGCGCTTCAAACCGATCAAAGGAGACCACTTCACTATGTAGTTAATGTTTCCCAGGTTAACCCCTCTTCTGCTATAATCCACACTCAATGTCTTAGCATCTTTCTGCCAAATTCTTGACAAATCGTGGGGCATGGAGCCCATTTCATTATAAGTCAGCATCTCGTCACTAAGTTCTCTTACAATACCTTCTGTCAAATATGGCCATCCAGCATAAACAACTTTATTGACAAAGCTCTTTGTTAATTCATTCGTGTCCAGCGAATCATATTGATCTTTGGGCAAAATAAAGAGGGATTCATTTCGACTAGGGTGTTGAAATATTCTTACTCCTGTATCAAATTTGAAGTCAAAATCTAGCGTTTTGAGAGTTGGGAAGCCGGCAATTGTGTCTTTTCCAATATGAACGCCTTCCATAAGCCCGTCTCTGAAAGACAGGCCTGTAATACTGGGAAGTTTGGTAATAGTTTCCACACAATGCGAATGTTCTAAATCAGAAAACATGTCCGACTGATAGACAATATCAACTTGAGGGTTGAAATGAAAAAGAAGATTGGATCCAAAAGAATTTCTGAAATGTTCCTCGTCAGTTAATAAATGATCCTTGCTAGCAACAGCCTTCAGTAGTCTATCTTGATCCACAAAGGGGATTTTGACAATAGCTTCCCAGTCATTCTTTTTACCATTCATATCGAGCTCGAAGTCTCTGGGATAGAAGTCATAAATAGGTGATGTTTCATCAGTCATTAAAGGCCAGTAGACCTTGGGTACTAAACGTTTACTTCTGTCGGGCAAAACTGCCATTAACTGTTCAAAAGGAGTGAAGGGCTGTCCTATTTCAAATTTTGTTTTGTTTTGTAGGCCTTCGTTCAGACCAATTTCAATGTCTGAAATTCTAGGAGCATAATGGTATCTGAAGTACCAACCCCAAGAAGCTACTCCTCTGTAATAATATAGTAGGACCCACTGCAGGCCTTCCAAATAATTTTCAACCACATCCTTGACAGTTGCTTGACCCTCCTCTGAAGTATACTCAATATCAAAGTTACGTCTATAATAGATTGATTTCCATTTCTGGTACTTCGCTGAGTAAATCTCTTCCATGTGTTTCTTTTTCTCTTCTTTAATTTCGACTGGTGCCTTTTCATACTTTTTCACAATGGTTCTTGCTTGCAGTAAACGTTCGTTAAGGTCTTCTTCAGACTCGTCATCAATAATCCCATCAATGTCCTGCAAAATAGAAACTTTTCCGTTTTCTTCCACAACTCGCATATATACTTGAATGCAAAATTTTTTCAAGAACAAAATATCTTTTTCGTCTAAACCAGTTCCAATCTCCAACGTGGGGATATCATCAAATGAGCCTTTGATTGTACCATTTACACTTAGTACAAAATCTCTGATTTTTCTTACAAGATCTTTCTGGAAAGGCGTTAAAATGAGCTGTGCTTCTTTCTTTTCTTTGCCTGTTTGAGAAATTTCTTCCAACTCTTCGTTAAACCATTCAGCATCCACTGAAGCTGCTTCAAAAAGTTTGTACTCAAAACTGGAGAATTCTTGAACCCAAATTTTCAGTTTATTGTAATCAATAATTCCTCCTTTCGTCATATAGTCGTCAGACACTCTTAAGAACTTTTTGTATGACTCAAACACAATCGGAACCGCGCCTTCATTAATTGCAAGTGATGGTAATTCCGGTAAAAAATCGTTACCAATGAAAAAATTAATCAGGATAAAATCGTCCAAAATTCGTTCAAAATCGTACGAGAGGTTCTTCATTTCTTTCTCAATGCCTGTAAACTCAAGCTCTAAATACTCTCTAACCAATGCAAGATGAAGCAAATAGAAGTTTTGATCCACTAATTCTTTAGGTTTACTAGATCGGCGGCCAAAGGTGACCTCTTCTCTCAGAATTGCAAAATGTGGTTCGTGCGACAGCAATCCCAACATGATCAGGTCAGCGTCTAGCCCATATAAACAATGTCTCATGTCGGGCGGGTAGTCAGGTTGTGATTTCATGACTCTGATCTGTTCCATGATCTTGTGTTCACCTTCACCTGGAACTTCGTGTCCAGACAGTACAACATCAATATGCTGCCAATTTCGATCTTCGGAAACTTTTTTATGGATAAAGTATTTCAGTTGAACCGTAAGCTTTGCCATGAATTCCGTGCCTGGGGTAATTGCATTGGTATCAAAATGTTCATCGTCTTTTAACACGATTCCTTCTTCAGCAGCCTTCTCTCTTGCCTTCTCTGCATCCAGAGCCGACCTGAATCTTCTTGATCTTTGCTGATTCATTTTAGCTCGGGGAGCTACACCATCAATAGCCATGTAAATCATTTTCTGGGGTTTGATAAGATTGAATAAATGTTCGATATAGTCAAAGACGTTTCGGAACATTTGCTCTTCTGACAATACGGTATGGTCATCGTGTTCGCCATGTGTACAATTATGGATAATGGCGTTCATGTCCAAGTACAAATTATCGAATCTGAAGAATCGTGCCATTAGCATTAAACTCGATTGCTGTGACGCTAAAACTGGCAGGCAAAACTTACTCGGCAATGTTTGATTCATTGATCAACTGCAAGATGAGAGGCCATCGCTCTGAAACATATCTAAAAAATTTGGGGATACCTATATGAGACACCGCCAGGTTAGAGAATAGAGACTTGACAATGCCGTAATCAACATACCCATAGCTAACTCTACTTGAAAAAGCTATATTGAAAAATCACTGGTGATGTGTATGTATAAAAACAAGTGGCTTTGATTTTGAGAGCTTCCATCTCGGAGAATTCGTGCGTTACCATTATTACACAGGTGGTCCTAATCTTACCACACAAAACATTGGGACGTTGGTGCACAACGTTTTTAACTTTTTACAATAGTTTGCTGAATGTTGGGCTCTGGTAGCAAGGTTAGGGGACGTGTACCATCATATTATTGCACTGTATGTTGAACTGAGCCAGACTTCAGATGTTGGGCAATATGTGAAATTTCAAGCATCAACAATATCATATGATACTTATTGGAGTCGTATAGAGTTGTAAATTGCATTTTTTTGTGTGCTTCCAACTTCTGAATTTATACCTTATCATATGGTTTTTTTAAGAATCTTGATTCAGTTTAGAAAATCAGAATCTTTAAGTCATAAGAGCATAGCTGTCGTTCAGTTTAGAAAATCTTTAGGTCATAAGAGCATAGCTGTGTTTGAGATATTAGTATAGTTTCCTTCTATTACGAAACTCACTCATCTATGCTTGTATCGATAGCGTCTTTTCATTTTACAGTGTAATATAGATACTTCCTTTCACTGTTTGCTGACATTGTTTTACCTGATATACCTCCATTTGGATCTTCTAACTAATAAATTTATAACTTTCAATATATCTCTTCTAGGTATAACCATGTCTTGTGTTTTTCCTGTCCCTAATGCCTGGCAAGTTATTGTTCTCAGTTGCAGCGAGAAGCTGACTAGCTTCCCCATAAAGCAAATAGCTTGTTAGCTTGTCAATTTTACTGGAACTATACTAGAGCCTTGGATACATATTGCTATATCAATATTAGTGTATGATATATTATGATATACGACATACTATGATGTATGAGATAAACAAGGTTTAAACTCGAATGAATCACAGTAGTCGGTAAAATTTAATTGGACAACTTGAAAATGGCTTTATAAAGCTAGGAAAGTTTAGTTAGCGCAATTGGAAACATTTCTGGAATATACGTTCTTACGGCAGGCTATATTGTAATGTGTAGTAAAAGACACCAATAGCTTTTTAATAGTTATATTTACTTTAAACATTGCTTTACCATCTAGAAACATGAAGACCTGATTCACACTTTTTCTATAGATTTATCACAAACTTTTGAGAGCTACCATAATAAGTACTGAACTGGGTTCATAAAGAGTATATCACAATGCTACGCAAATTCACGTAGCCAGCCCCTAATCAATATCCTATTGTTATTTACAGTATGCCAGTAGCAATTTATTCACCCTACGCTAAATTTGTTATTAAATCTTGCTGTATAAATTGTTAGTCTCCGTACAAAAATTTCGGGTTGTAATAATTCTACTATTATACTCAATCTGCACATTGACCATCGTAGTGTTAAACTGAGAACAAACATTTAGCCCGAGTGCGGGATACCATATGAGCATATTGTGGTAATTGATGAGTTTTATTTTAAAGATAACTTACGAGGAATGGAAATTTAAACCAAACTGAATGTGTGAAGGGTTAATCAAGAAATGGCACATAACGAAAAAGTCTTGCAACACTCCGATTGGTATAGCTCAATCAACTTAACTGGCAATTTTATTGAATCCGACTAGAATTGGGATGTTTGTCGTAACCAGAGCTGGACTGGTCGTTTTGCTAATTACAGTTGTACAGTATGTACAGTATGTTATCATATTCACCAGTTTACTATACAACAACGAATACTCTTACCTACAAGTTGGCTAAAGCTAATATGTCTATAAGTGTAAGCCAAAAAGTGTAGAGACCCTTGGAAGCACAGGTAAATGATATATCGATATAATAATGGATACAGTAAAATCAGTTAAATATAATTTCTTGATATTACGTACGTAGATTCAGCTCTATTCAAAAGTGCTACAATGGAATTCTCCATCCAGCAAGAGGTATCAGTAATCGGCATTAAGATAACACGATCTATTACGACTGCAAACTTGAAAATAGTGATTGACTTTATGTATTTCCTATTTATGGTGTTATTGTTTTGGTTATGCAGTCTGATATTAGTGAGTATAATATATTGTTGGTGCATATCGAGTATCGCGAACATACAAAAGTACTAGAACATGCTGTAAGTAAGAATGCTATTAACAGGTTAGTCCTATTGATTCACCTTTACTTAGAAACTTTTGCATAGTACGTTCAGCTTCAGGATGGTTTCAAGAAATTATCTAGCTACAATACTTTAACAACTCAACGACACTTACACTAACCTACAGTACCTCAGAGTCCATAACATTGTTATACTTTGCATATAGCACAAGCCCCAAACAGCCTGCGAGCTTCGGTTTTGAGCAGATTTTCAACCCCCAACCTATGGAGTAGCTTGTGCTATAGCTGGTTTATGTGGCTAGTCTACCCGCTACTAATATCCTACTAAATTTATCTGCTACTATCTACAACATACAATCTTCGCAATTACTTGAAGAAGCTCGAATTTAATGTGTGAAGGTTAGGTTTCTGCCGCACCTTTTACTGCCTCATATGGAAAGTTACTGATAAGGAACTACAATGACTCTTTTTATTTTGGTTTGACCATTCAGAAAATGGTAGGGTTAGGTCAAGGTAGACTAGCATATAAAAACGGAGCAAAATCCTGCATTTCTAGGAGTTTTGTCCTGTTTAACCAACTATTGACAATCAGCCTCAAGCTATTACCATACTTAACAGCGTTTTACTGCTTTATATTCCACACTTCTTTGACTCACTAAACCTCTCAGTAGTCCAAAGAAGTTATTATTAGTCCCCTGTTCAAGTGTTTAAACTGTCGCCTTTAGATTCATCATGTCATTCAACAACACCACTCTTAAGACAACTACCAACACTACCACAAACATCAACCGGGGAAATAATAATAATTCCAACAATCGATCAAATAATTGAGGGTTCAACTTTTGATATCGATGGTCCAATCTTTGATTTTGATTCTGTGATTTCTGGAAGCGAAGATCTTATCAATGGATCGACCCCTACTTTGTTAAGTAAAGAGGGTTTCCCACCCACTCCTGACACCCCGTTTCTTTCCCTCCCAGTTAGTACTACCCAGTCTACCACGGCACCTGCAGATCTGGACTTTTCCAGCATTTTTGGTGACTCGCCAATTGTATGTTCTGATGAAGCTTTTGACCCAACTTCTTTCTTGGACAATGTGAGTAAAGGTTTGGCCCCTTCGGTCTCACCAATATGCCTTGAGACTGGGTCAATTAAACGTCAAAAAACGCCTCCGCAGAAGGCAAAGGAGCTTAAACCTCTACCACCTATTCTGATTAAGGATCCTTTTGATAAAAAAGCGGTGCGAAGGGCAAGAAACACTATGGCGGCAAGAAGAGCTAGGGATAGGAGAAAAGAAGCTCTGGATGGCCTTGAACGTAAAATTGCAGAGTTGGAGGCCAGAAACAAACAGCTGGAAGAAGCTAACGCGATGCTGGTCTCTAGAAACCAGCAACTGGAATCACTTGTTCTGTTACATTGAGACATGCTGGGATTCTTCTTTGTATGGTTTAGGTTGATGAAATATATCTGTACTGAATTCCAATTGCTACAAATTTTACTTGTGATTGATCTACGTCCCCCCAACAGTTTAGAATCCTCTTTACTATGGAAACTCAATAAGAATGCTGTTGTAAGTTCACATGTAAATAAAATATGCAAGTAAACTTTTCGGCTATTGCATGAAGGAAAATCTAAGGAAATTTCCTGTACCCCGCGTTCCCCACAATTTCATGTTCTTCAAGTAAATTAGCATTGCAAGTAGAATTCAAATTGAACGAACCGAATAATCCTGTTCATTTATAAAGCCCGTCTGAAATCCAACCTAATGCAATCAAAAACTCTTCATGGCACTTCATGACACTTCACCAAATCCGATTTTCCACTTAGACTACAACTCTTGCTTTCAACCACAGTAAACAAAATGGTCGTCACACTTGGTGATATCATCAATCCACTCCGCTACACGCTAGGCAACCCCCCACTCATCGCGTCCCTCTACGTCCTCCTCCACCACCTCGATACGAACCCATCCTTCCTCTCCACCCTCCTCACACCACACCTACACGCCAAACTCCTCGACCTCGCGCGCAACCAACGTCTCCGATCGGGCCTCAAGCTGCTCCTTTTCCTCGGCGCCGTCTCCCTCGTCAACAAAATCCTCACCAAACGTGCGTTCAACAACAACTACTCGCGCCCGAACCGCGCCCACTCTGACGAAATTGTCGTCGTCACAGGCGGGAGCGGCGGAATTGGAAGTCTTACTATTCAAGGACTGCTCGATGCCGGGTTCACAAATATCGTCAACTTGGACCTGGCCCCGCCGACTGGGAAATCTGAAACGTCGTTTGTGAAGTTTTACAAAACTGATCTTACTTCGCCTGAGAGTATTGCAGAAGTCGCCGCCCGGGTCAGGGCAGAAGTTGGAGACCCCACGATCTTGATCCACAATGCAGGTACCGGTATTGGCAAGACAATTCTTACCAGCACACCTCAATCCCTTCACACCACCTTCTACGTCAACACCATTGCTCCGTTCCTCTTAACCAAGGAGTTCCTTCCCTCCATGATTAAGCACAACTACGGCCACGTTGTCGTGATTGCGTCCATGGCCTCGTTCATCACGCCGCCACAGATGGTCGACTACTGCGCATCCAAGGCCGCCGTGCTAAGTTTTGCCGACGGGCTTCGACAAGAGGTCAAGCACCGGTTCAACGCACCCGGTGTAAGAGTATCGTCAGTGCACCCTAACTGGGTCAAGACGCCGCTGACAAAGGTGTTTGGGTCGCTGGACCACTTTTACGGAAGGATGATGGAGCCTGAACAGGTTTCTGGGAAGGTCGTGGAGCAGGTAGTGAAAGGGAATGGTGGAATGGTGTTTTTGCCGGAGGAGTTGGAGGGAACTACGATGATTAGGGCTTACCCTTATTGGGCTCAGGAAATGGCTAGGGACAATACGAAGAATATGATTGTTAGGAATAAGGATTTCTAAAGACGTTTTGTGACATTTTGGTTTTTTATAGTTCTAATTTATTTTATATTGTCAAGATGAAAACTGTTTGATACAGTCGTTTGTATTAGTAGCTATATAGCAATCAAGCAAGCTTTCTTTATCTTGTATAGCTTATATACTCAATTCTAACATCCAGACGTAAGGAAATTGACTAAAAATATAAATCTAACAGCTGCCATATGCGTAAATATCATTTTGTTTTCTAAACCTTTATACACAATTAATGAATAAATTATATAGCATCAACAAACAAAAGAAAACGCCTGTTACACTGAGACTATGTCTCTACTAAAAGAATCCATAAGCCCCATCCCTTTCACTCCAACACATGAACCAACTAAACAGACGAATCAGACTTGGACTCAGCGCTTGGAGAGGACTCTTCCCGTGTGATTTCTGATTTCAGAAACACATCACTAGGAGTCAACGCTCCCAAAGCTCTAATAGCATGCATGTTCAACAAAGTCAGTCCATACACGTACGAGGCATTCACCCATCCAAACCCTTCAGTGGCCACACCCACAAAGTCCGCTCCCTGATTTCCATACTCCGCATCCACCTTGTGGCTTTCCCTTAGATCTGTGACGTTGTACTTCTCCACCACCACACCGTTGTAATCCACAAAGGCACGGGTCATCATGTATAGCCATCTGTACACTAGTCGTGTGCACTCTTCGTTGTAGCCGTACTTAAGGAACCCTTTCCAGGCAAGAATTTGCTGTGGTGCCCAACCAAAAGGATAATCCCACTGTCTATTGGGTCTGTCAATACCAACTGGACCTCTTGATTTCTCGGTACCTGCAACCAGCCCGCCTGCTTCTTCCAGCAAAGGAAGCGCTTTTTCCATCATTGCGGCAGCTTGCTTGGGTGAAGCTACTCCACTGTACATTGCCCAAAAAGTTGTCGCGGAAACATAAAAGTTGGGCTTTTCTGTTTTGGTATTGTAGTCAAAGTACATTCCTCTGTCTTCGTGCCACAAATACTTGTCCATAGCATATTTTCTTTGCCTCATTCGCCTGTCCCATATAGCAGAGTTCTGAATTGAGCCGTCAGGCATTTCCAGTTTATTGTTGAATCTGGTTTGGATAGTCTGCGATATGTCATACTCGTATTTGTATAATAAAGAGTTCAGATCAACAGTTGCCAAATCAGCACACACTCCCTCTAATCTGTAAGATGTATCATGACCAGATTCTCTAACAGCTCTATCATGCAAAAAGTATTCATCCAACTCGGGTTCCTTGACTTCGCCATCGTTGTACATTCTCGTAAATTCTTTGAAAGATACATTGTACTTTTGAGTGTAGGGCTCTAGCAGATGTTCAAAATGAGATGCCTCAGTTTCTGGTGGAATTCCCACACCATCTGGTCGGTATCGTGAGAGCCCAGTTTTGTGATCAATTCGAGGTTCGGCTATCCATACAGTTTCGTATTCTTTGATTGCTGCGATAATTGCGCGTTTTAGAAACTCTAATGCACCACTGGTGTGTTTGATTTTGTCAAATACCAAAAGTGCCATGTCGGTTAAAAAGGGGGGTTGTGATCTACTAAGGTAATAAGACCTATTCGCATTGAGAATCTTGCCGTAATGTTCAATTTCAAATATGAAATTCTCGACCATTCCCTTAGCCAGATCAACTCGGTTATTTACCAAAAGACCCACCTCAATCATGTATGAGTCCCATCCGTATAATTCGTTGAATCTTCCTCCGGGGACAACATATGGAACACCATGGAGCTCCCCATCATCACCTTTCTCCATAGCCAAAGCCAACAAACCTGGCTTTTCATTGACGCTTTTGACCCATTCAGGAGTGATTTTTTCAGGTAGATATTCTACTTCCAGCTTGAGTTCTGGTCTCTCAGCAGAAGCTTTTTTATAGTATTCGTATTGCTCAGGCAGGTTGTAGGGAACATAGATTCTGGGATTTGTATTGGGGCCACGATTCTTTGTATCCTTCGCAATGGTGTCCAGCATTGTTTTGTCAATTCTTCTGGTAAGGGCAGGCCAGTACTGCTCGACAATCAAGCGTTTCAATCTTTTGACTGGGTTTTCGTTGAGTCGATCTTCATGGATTACACACATGGTTTTACCTTGTCTTTTAGCAAGGGTCAATTCCTGTAGCAAGTTGGAAAGCATGTAAGTACCTCTGATTTCAGCTTTGTTAAAACCGTTGCTGTTGACAGTACCTAAAGTCAGAACTTTGGGGCCATGATCTTGGATGGTGATCTGGAAATTCTTATCGGTATCTTCGTTTTCCAGCAATCTCTGTAAGGTTTCATCAACGTTGACTAAGAACCGTCTTGGTTCCGAAAAGATATCTTGGGAACCTCTTCTTCTGCCAAGATGAGTCTTTCTGAATAGAGGATCTTTATCAGTTGTTGAGTAAGTTCGTTGTCTGTTCATTCTGAAAAGAGCTAGTGAGATTCTAAGACGTGAACAAAAGAATATGTGTGAGTTTAAGGATAGTAGCATGAAAGAAGTAGAAAAAAGGAGAAAAAAAAAGAACGGGGAAATAGTTATAAATACCACAAAAGTCTAAAAAGTTGATTGATCTGTATAAAATTCCATGTTACTGTAAAATAGAATGCGATACAAAATGCAAGGTTGTTGTTTTTTTATACGACAACGATATGCGGCTTAAGTCAGAAAATTGAAATTTCGCTCAATAACATTGGCTGGCTGGCTGGTTGTTGTTATCAAACAACAATCAGGGTCACAGGACGGTTTGCTATTGACGGTGAAGAAAAAGAATGAATAATCTATAATCGCACTCAAAGTTGGAATTCATTCAATTCAAAATTGTTCTGAGCATCATAGTGTTGGCCTTAAGATCAATACCCTCTAAGGTCAACTGACTACCTTCTGATAGAAGTGGGTGACTGAGAGTTGTGGTCAGAGTACTCAATCTTGTTAACTTTTGTGAAATCAATTCAAATCGTCCAAATCCAATAACAATCCACTAAAGATCAGTCAACAAACAGATACATGTGCATCACCATGGCATAACCCTCAATTGATATGATAGCTACAGAAGGTGAATCTACTCATTGACTACTGTTCATGTTCATCAATCCTATCATCTCCTGAATGATTATTCATCTCTCGAGTTGCTTGCTATATCTACATCTAAAAGTCTCTACAAAGTCTGTGAAGTAGTAGTACAGCAAGTACTACACACACTGTGCGTATAGAACGTACAGTAACTACAGCATGAACAGATATGACAAATTTTTTTTCCAGCCCAGATTTTTGTGGCAAATAGCCAAGAATTATATTATCTATTAATTAATGTCTATTTATCATGTGCTAAATTATATAAAACTGCACTTAGAACTTTAGCTTAGACTTTGATATATGTTACTTATTTTTAGACTGTTTTACCAGCACTACTGTGGTTACTGTAAATTAAATTCCTTGGATTCTTGCAAAATCCTAATGGTACAGAGTCTACAGACCTCTTAATTTGTTCTGGTTTTTCTCCTTCCCCCACTTTTATCAATTCTACGTATAAATTCATACGAGCTCACTTAAGTAAACCGCCACCATCATCACTTAGCATACACATCTGCATATTCAACCGTGAACCATACCCTTCAGATCCTGCTGCCAAACATACACAATGATTGCCCCGTCCAATATCATCAATTTAATCGAACATTCTCAAGGCGAGGAACAACTGAAGGAACTCAGGATATTGAGAAATTCTCTCATAGGCCATGACGAGGAAAAGCTCGAGCATGCTCACATGCGTACTATACCAATTTTACTCAACTTGATCACAGATTTAAATCTCCCTGACAAAAACAGAATGGAAGCAAGCATATTGATTGGAAGCTTTGCCTATGGTAAGTGTCGATTTTAGCTGTAACCCGCGCCAGAATTACTCAAGATCATACACTAACAACAACAACTATTTTCAAATATACAGGTTCTTCCGAGATTTTAGAGGCTATCCTAAGATATCCAATTCTTCAAACCTTACTACAAAATCTAACCACAAACCTCCCAGAACCCATGGCCGTGTCTTCCTTACGAACCATCATCTGCATTTTGCAAGTAAGACCAAATCCCAATATCATGGCAGCATATCCCCAATTAGCTCCAACTTTGGAAAACATTATTTCAACTGGCTCCACATCGACATTACTTCTTGATCTCACTTGTAGAGCTATTCCGCTTCTTGTCCAGTCTAAGATTTACCATTTCAAATCACTTATAGGCCCCCTAATTATCAAAGTGTCTTCTTTAATAAGAGTCTCTAAAACAAGCCCCAATAATAAATCTCCTCTTAGCTCGGCACTATTTGCATTAGCTCATCTCATCGACGAAGTTCATTCTCAGAATTTATTATGTGCTTCTGGCTCTCCACGATCTTCAGCTTCAGGCAAGCAAACAATCAACGCAGTGGAGTTTTTAAATGATATTATGAGTTTAACCCGACACAAAGACCATATGACGCGAGCTGCTGCTGTCGCATTTCTCTCAAAGATTCAAGTTTATTCAACTGACCCATCACAAATAAAGATGTTGAACAAAAACTTGCTACCCACGTTGGTGCCGTTAATCGATTTGGAAAACGATCCGAGATTGTTCAAGACATTGGCAATCCTTTGTCGTGACGGAACAGACATTGTTAAAATGGCTACAGAAGCAGGTGTTATTTCTAAAATCTGCGAAATCATTAAAACGGCTGATACAGAAAAATGGTCAAACAGCGAGCTGATTTCTTCTTGCATACTGGTACTAGCTGCAATCAGCATCAACGACGAGCCTTACAGAATACAGGTAATGGATTCCTCAATAATGACTTATATTATTCAGTTCATGTCTAGTAAAGCTGAAAATCCAGCTAGTATTTGCGCTTTTGGACTACGAAAAGTCCAAATGGCTTCATGCCATTTGTTGAGAGCGTTAGCCCACAGTGTAACTTTACTTCGAACTGCATTAGCTACTCCGGAAATTGCGGATGGAATATATTCACTACTTGCAACAAGGCCTGAGGACATAGTTGAGGCTTACGAACGCACTTACGGTTCTCAATCGCTCACTGATGATTTAAGAGAGCAATTGCTGGAAGATGAACTTGAAGTCAAATCAGCAGTGATGACAGCAGTATGCAATATTGTACCAGAATTTAGTTGTTTGCAAGAGACAATGTTGAAGAAAGGCTTTTTGAAATTAATTGTTGAAGGCACCAGATCTCGATATCCTCCTCTACGAATGAACTCTTTGTGGGCGTTGAAACATGTCGTATATGACATGCCTGTTGATTCCCGTGCAGAGCTCATCAGGGACCTCACTCCTGAGTACCTTATGGCTCTTTGCGACGACGAAGAACCCCAAGTTCAAGAACAAGCTTTGGGAACTATCAGAAACATTGCTTGTAGTGGCGATCTCGACTGCATAACTGATCTTTTGATCAAACTTGGTTTTACGAGATTCATAGATATGCTAGGCGAAAAGATAACAACAAGTCTCGAAAACGCTTTGTATGCACCTGACCAGCCCCATCACAATATGATTCTGATGCAAGTTGTTTACACAATTTCGAATATTGTAATGCATGCGGATTTACTTCGTGATCAATTTTTGAAACGTGAAGACGTCCTACAGAAGCTCTTGCCTTTGTTCCAACATCCTCAAGGTGATATTCGTAACGGCTGTGCGTGGATCATTATCAACCTTACATGGCAAGATGAACACAATAACCAACAAGTCAAACAGAAATGCAAGGAACGGGCAGAGACTTTGATCAGACTGGGATTCAGGGAGCAGCTACTTGCAAATGAAACTGATTCGTCACTGGATGTAAGGGAACGAACCAAAACTGCTTTGTTTCAGTTGAATGATTTAATGGGGGCTTCACAAGGTCCGTTGGCTGATAAATGAATCGCAGGGGAATGGGTTGAAATTTTATTGGTGCTCATTTTGGGGGCGCTGATTCAATGGATACTTGTGTCTGCTACATGGAAGCTTTAATGAAAATTTTGTAAAATAAATACGTTAGTTGCTTTTAGCTGTTTATGTTGTTTAATTTTATTACAGTGGTGGTGCTTGTGTTTTACATTTTTAAGGGTACTAAATGACCAAATCCAAGTCTTGCTGTATGGTTTTATATCCGTTTATCAACCATACGATATAATTTACCGGTAGCGATAAGTGGAATAATATCTAGACGACTATGAAGCTTGTGTTTTGAAATACCGTATTGGAGTATGTTAACTTCACGTTGAAGCTTTTGAACAATTGAAGCTTTACATAGTTGTTCAATATGGGTAAATGAAGCAATTGCTAGTTACCGTAGAATCTGTAGATCTGATAAATATCAAGGTTAGCATTAGGCTTTCGGATCTTATGAAACACTTTCACCTTTATTAACTTCCATATTTCGAGTAAATGAATTGATTGAATGAATTGACATCTAGTATTGTTATTTTTGAAGGAAAACTTCGAAATTTTGAATCGGATTATTGATACCCTCTATCATCATTATGTGGTATATAAAGTGTTTACAATCTATTGATTTAGCATATTCTCATATTAAGAATTGACCTCGCGATATAGCTAAACCATCTAATCACGATCTAATAAGTTACGCACACTTCATTCTACAAAAGTCCAACCAAAATCATCTCTATCAAAATCCAGTTAGCCACCAAATCAATATAAACCCCGAACACCCCAGCCAACAATAAAGAAAAAGAAGAAAAAGCGCATCTCAGAAACGACCCATTTTGGCAACATCCTCACCGCTCCAGGAGGAAAGTAAAGTAAAAAAACCACCACCAAAACATAGTCGAGAAGATTATAAAGTACACTTTTCCCCCAAGAGCAGTGATCTGTATAAGGATGAATGGAGTTCACATCATATTCTTTTTTTTTTTCCTTCTTCTTTCTTATTCATGGCGGACTGGTGGAAGGAATTGAGGTGGGGAGTGTACTTACCAATGTTTTAGACATTGAGCTGGTGGAGTTCAATTGACATTGAGAATTTCATGGATTGTTGTTGTTTTTTATATGAAAAGCTCGTTCTTTGATAGAATACTAGCCCGTACCCCAAACTTTTTTGTCTTCGGAGCTTTTGATAACTATTGCAGTACAGTTACTACAGTAGGCCTGAGAGAAAGCTCTGCCCGTACCCTATATGCACTCAAAAATTTTCCAACCTTCCAAACAAGAGTCGGAATTTTTTAATTTTTTTTTGTCACTTTTAACTCAATCTCATTGTATATTTTTTTTTATTTATTTCCTTCGACTCATACCAGAAATTGTCGCCCATTATAATGCCTTCTGCCGGATCCATCATCACCAGCACTCTTGCAATTTCAGCTAGTAAGTTTTAATGTCTTTTTTGGGAGGAGACCGTCATAGGGTTCACTGATTGGACCTATATTTGTGGTGGGAGTTGAGAAGTGGTTCTTAATATTTCGAGGGTTTCTTCTTCCCCGTTTGGGTCATTACATTTTGAACATAACTAACTAGTTATTTTTTTTGTTATTCGAAAAAGTCGGCTACTTAGTCTACTTCGATTACCGTCGTCGTTCCGACCCCGAGTTCCGTCGTGCCCTGCGCAAGGCCGAGTCCAAGCACCTAAAGGCCAAATCCGCCGAGTCCTCTAAATCCACCGAAGCGCTCAAGACTCACCTTCGATCCATGCTGATGGCCTCGCTCCTTGCCAACCCCATCCCTACCAACGTTGAACTTGCTGAGAAAGACTTCATCAAGGAGATCACCCAGGCTGATCAGTTCAGTGCCATTGCTGCTGCGTCTAACCACACTGACGAAAATGCGGTCCAAAAAGCGGCGTTGTGCTTTTACAGAGCACTCTCAATGTACCCGAACCCAGTTGAGTTGATGTCTATCTATGATCAGAGCATGAAGGGTCCTATTTTGGAAACTTTCAGAATGTTCTGTTTGTTGGAGCCGCCTGCTAACTTGAAGCAATCGTTCGGTCTTTCGGCTTTGGCTAATGACGGAAGTGTTGAAATTGGTGTGGAGTAAACTGCTTCCCTTTTACTTCTACTGTTAAATGGCTTCTTTTGTTAACTAACTAAAAAAAAAATCCGTTTCATTTTTGAAAATCTTTCGAATGAAACTTGGAAAAGTAATGTGTGTCTTGTATGATTTGTGCCTTTATCTGTGTATATATTATTATTGTTGTTGTTGTTTTATTGTTTTTTATGGATTGAACAATTTGGCTACTTTACTAGGGTGTTTCTTGTGTGTGTTGAAACTTTGCGGTTTTAAGGGAAAAAAGGATGCGAAATGATATTTTTGTAGTTTGTGTTGATATTTCATGAGAGTACCAGAAGCATATTAATTTATCAAATTACTGTATGTATGATTTTCAATGGGTTCTAAGCGTAGGAGAATTCTCTCTTATTATCGGTGTACTATACAGAAGTTTTAAAATGATGGTGAATCTATCTACAGTATGTAACGGAGTGTATGAATTTTTCTAGTTCTCACCTTCTCAAAAACTAAAATCTTTTTAGTTTCACCGGTTTTTATCACCAATTTTTTTTTTTCCAAGATCGTCACAAATCCTTCAAAACACACACACGAAACAACACAAAATGAGCACACCTCCTTCACAAGACTACAAACTGTAAGCCCATCCATCCACCCACCCCCAATCCCAACCACCCTTTACTAACCCCCCTGCTCTCTTTCTTTCTGCTTCTCAAAGCACCCTCACGCTTCCCCTTCCAACCCCAAGCCAGGCCCAGATCCTGTACAAGGCGTTGTCGCCGGACCCGGAGCTCAAGCCTGACCTGATTACGAAGACGTTCGAGGTGGACGGTTGTGTTGTCACGGTCGCGTTCGTGGCTAAAAATGTGAGGATTTTGAGGGTTGCCGTGAGCTCGTTGTTGGACGCGGTGGTGGAGGTCGCGGAGGTATTGGAGTTGCAGGATATGTGAAGAAGGAAAAGAATGTGGGCGGGAGGTGGTGGTTGAGGAGCGGGTGGTTGTGAATGTTGGGTTTAGATAGTTGGTAGGTGGAATTGTACGTTGTGTGTGGATCGGATTGGTTAGATGTGTTGCTTGATCTTGACTTGAACAACGTCTTGATCATATCCAAAAATAATGCACTGATTAATATTGACATGGCCCGACTAACCGTCCAGCGAAACACGCCAACTAACGGTCCTACTTCTTTTTTTATGAGTCACCATACAAGTTGGCCATCCATTGATTACCCCAAATACAAAGTGTACGAACTCATCTGTTACTTTTTGACTCCTAATCAATATTGGTAACTAATATAGGTTTTATTAATTGTCAAGAACTGATGCATGGTATACGTAACTTGTATGAATATTCATTTTTTACTTTGGCAAAATGTGTATAGACTCTAGAGAGATTCGTAGGTCGGTGCGGTGCGGTGCTTTGCTTTAGTTCAAAGCTGGTCTACCATGTACACCAGGGTTTGTCCAAAACTAACGCACTTTTTGTTACCTGGAATTTTCTTATATTGGATACACTCAATTGTAAATCCAGAGACTAAGACACTACGTTTTAAACTAGCTAACCGACTGCATCCTTTTAGTTTACACTCATAAATTCAATTAGATGATATTAAATTGAAATATTGACATTTTATGTAGATGTATATTTAAATCTAAAGCTGAGCAGCGCTTTCCTTTTTCTTGGCCAGAAGCCAGTCAACAGTATCCAGTAATGTTTTTTCGAAACTAATGTATTCCTTACCCAGAATTCTTCTTGATTCAGTAGTGTCAAACTTGCAGTACTTTGATTCGTCAAAGGAACCAGGGGTACCAACAGGCAAGTCCTTTGCCAGTTCAGGTCTCAACTCTCTAAGAGTATCGACAATTCTTTGGGAAGAGAAAATACCACCGTGGTTGAAGAAACGCTTGTTGTCCAGTTCCTTGCTGGTCATGGCAACAACATGGGCATCGGCCACATCACGGACATCGACAAAGAAAGGGAAGATGTCAGGAAGAGGGTCTGTCTTCTTGGCTTGGAGAATGTTCCAAACAGCCTCGGTGGAGGTGTTGAGGTTGTTGAGACCAATGTCGTTAACGGGAGGTCCGGAGATAAGAGGCAATTGAATGGTGGTGATGGTGAATGAGGGCTTCTCTTTCTCGAGGAAGTCCCAAGCAATCTTTTCAGCAAAGGTCTTGGAAGCAGGGTATGCAACGTGAGGGCCCATGGTCTTAGCTTGCTCCTCGGTAACGGGGTTCCAGTCAGCGATGGTGTAGGTCTTGGTGGGATCATTAAATCTGGGAGGGTTTTGGATCATTGCAGCAACGGAAGATGTGATGACGATTTTCTTTACGTTCTTTCCATACTTTTGGGCACCGGTAAGAACTCCCAAAGTACCTTTCTTAGCCGGGATAAGAAGGTCCTTTTCGACATCGGTGACCTTGAAGGTGAAAGGAGAGGCTGTGTGTTGGACGTAGACAATGTCGGGGTGGGCTTTGAAGACTTCATCAAAGGCATTGTCGACGGAAATGTCTGGGACAAGCTCGTACGAGAATTTGTCACCGTACTGCTTCTTGAAGAATTCACCCTTGGAGTCGGATCTGACGGTTCCGACAACGGTGTAGCCGTCTTCGATCAATCGCTTGACAACGTGAGCAGCAACGAAACCTGAAGCTCCGGTGACTAAAACTTTTTCTCCAGCCATTTTTTATGTGTGTGTGTTAGATGCTTGTTTTTTTTTTTTTTTTTTTTTTTTTTTGTTAAGAAGTGATATCAAAGGGTATTTGTAGAAGTCAATTGTTATTGAAAGGGTTGATTACAAAAACAAAAATATCAAATTCCAGAAAAAAAATATGAGATAAATATGGCGGATAGACATGCTTTATATAGTTTTTTTTTGGAGTACCTGGATGTTGATCAAATAAGGTCGGAAGCAAGCCCAACAAGAGGATATACCCTCTTATGGAAAATGCCAGATCATCTATGATAAGTTAGATAAGTCATTTGCTGGTGTACGTACTCTTCTACTGTACGTACTGTACAATCTTTGCCCACTGTCCTCAATATCAGCGTAGGAATTGACATGTTTTTTTTTGCTGATAATTTTACTTTGGTTATTCCTGGATGATTGATTGACGTTCATTATCGTTGATGAATAATAATCCAAAAATTGTTCCATTTAATTTCGTTTTCCAAAGCTGCTGAAGTTTATGGTCAATATCTGGTCATCATCACTGTTCACTTTATGTGCTTTTGTTTGAAAGGGCTGTGCCAAACCAAACAGTTGGGCTTTAGCTCAAGTTCAGTTCATGCTGACAATCCTGATTATTTTTTTAGTACTGTAGATATACGAATACGATACTAAATTTATTGGTTATTAGTTGAGAGTCGAGACCATGACCATGAAACCTCCGCGTATTGTTCCCATCGTAAAAGAATCTGGGAGTCAACTTCTACCTCTTTGATTCCATAAATTGATAGTAGAGCCTGATGAGAAAATTCAGCGTGGACCTTCCATACACCATAGTTATGCCTATTTGACATGCCATAGTGGGAGCATATAGAGAAGGATAGCCTAGTTCTATTGAACTAAATTTATTTCACAAAAGTTATGCAATAAGCCCCAAGTTCTGAGCCTACTTTCTATGTAACATCTATTTCGTATGATATTATTTCAACTTTTTGAGGTTCTCGCAATGTTTTTCTGATGATCAACTCACTCCGTTGACTCCGCTGTTGCTGCACATTTTGGAAAAGGCACCAAAGTTGTATTAGAAATCAATGTCCCTTGGGATCATCAACCGACCAATGGCATCCCACGACTGCAAATGTAAAAAATATTGGGCAGCAATCCATGGTTACAATAATACAAATTTCATTAAATTTTCACTTTTTCACACTTTTCTATTTTGGTATTTTCAATTTTTGATTTGTAAGATTCTGGCTGGCTTTGGCTTTGGGAAAGGAGATGAGAGGAGGGGCTTATATAATCTAATTTGAAATTGTAAGCAACTTGCTGGTGACTTTCAATACAACGAAACGTTCAATACAACGAAACAACTATATATTCCATCATAGTACTTGAAGTTCTTTACAGATTACTTATCATATATAACCAGATCTTCACCTGTCGAAGTCAACTGGACTGAACTTGGTAAGACTTTGGACACATCAGGTTTTGTTTGTCCGCGCATTTCCAGTCACCTTATATAGCACGCTCTACGAGAAATATTAGTACCAAAACAAGATTAATAGAGCTTACGTACAGTACAGCAAATTCGAATTTTGGATGAGTCGTCATGAATAGCACTAATGGGGGGTTAAGTAGTTATAACTTATCAGCAATGAAAAGCACATGCACAACTATCGGCACAATGATTTGAACACTTTTCATTGCGGCTAGACACTACACAAGATCGATTGTTCTAGATTATGCTACTATCTACAATCATAATTTCAATAAAAGATGAAGTAGTATACTCCATGACCATCATCAAAACTCTCTCAATTCATTGTTCCATAGCTAACGACTCGACCTTTACCAAGTCCAATAGCAAATTCCATGTGGTATCAACTTCAAAGAAATGAATTGATGACGTCACTAAAAAGTATGAAAGCTTGCAAAAAAGACGACCTCGGTGAGGATTGAACTCACGATCTTGCGATTAACAGTCGCACGCCTTAACCAGCTTGGCCACGAAGTCAGTTGTTATTTTGAAAATTTTAAGCAACATCATATTTCTTTTCTCCACATTACTTTGTTGCTGTATTTAAAGGTCTAGAAGGCTGATGCTAAAACTGTTGAACGTCTGAAAAAGGTGCGATATAACAGTCTCATAAGCTACAACTAATATCAAAGCATGTAGTAGACTAAAATGTTCAATATAGTAAAACTCAGATATGTTAAGTATTTTTTGAGAAAAGCTACTATTTACTGAGAAATTTTCTCTGGAAGTCAATATTATCTAGCAAAGGACTTGAAGCCGTTGTTGAGTTGAAGCTGTTATTGAGTTCTTGTCCTTCAAATAAGCTATTTAACTTGGCGATTAACTCTGTAGTCTTCAGGTCCCTGAGTGTTTTTAGTAAAGGTGTCCTCGTTATTAACAATGAAAGCAGGTTTCCCTTTACATTTCGAATTTATTTCAAGTAAAATTGGCAGAGTCAAAATACAAAAGTATTCATACAACAGTAACGCACGGGAATGTGAGCCTCGTCGCAACGCAGATTGTTTGGTTTTTATTACTGAACCACATTTTTATGTCTTCTTCATTTTATTTATTAGTTTAAATTTTTTATAAGTTATTTGACATAGGACAATAAACTGATTATGAATGATTGAATGTGAGCCTCGTCGCAACGCAGATTGTTCGGTTTTATTACTGAACCACATTTACATGTCTTCTTCATTGTTATAAACATTTTTATTTTGTTTATAAGTTTTTTGACATAGGACAATAAACTGATTATGAATGAACCTCTTGTAATGAATTCCTGTTGTCGTATATATATGCACAAACAATTATATTCTACTTAAATAGAGAGTCAAATGTTGAAGTTGGCTCTAAAATTTGAACATTATTTATGTAGTTAAAGAACGAACTATACTGCTTAACAAATACTGAATGCATTAACGTATGCTTTGAATTATTTTTGGTGATCAAGTAATTCCCTTTTAATCGCATAAATTTGTTTCTCAGTAACAAGCTACAGCTACACACATCTCACTTTCAATTTTCTAAAACAAAGAAGTGATTCAGTTTACTGAAATTACTAGGTTCCCTCTTATTTCCTCCAATACCGTAAGATGATAATGAGGATTCTAGTGTAGATATACCCTAAGACTTTGAGCCGAAGTGCAACTGATTCGGCCTGCAAATCAATGGAATGTTCATATCATTTCACTGGCATTGTTAAACTCAAAAATTGATAGCATACTTCTTAATCCCAACTAACTTAAAGAAAGGGGAGATTTTACAAGTATCTTAAAACGGGGAAACGTCAACGGTATTTTATTTCGGCAAGATCTAAGCTCTACGATAACTTTCACTCAATCCGGAGACCTGACGAAAGGTGGGCAAAACTTTTTCAGCAAAACTTAACAAAAACATTGTATCAAAGCCAAAAGCCGAAACCATAATGTTGAGTGTAAAAACGATGTTTTCATGACCATGTTCGTCGGGCAAGTATTGTACTTCAATCACTTACTATCCGGGTGTCTACATACGTGAGCTACTTGTAATAGCTTGATAATTGTTTATTCCCGAACAGCAATTTTGTTTGCTTTGAGCAACGGTTGATGTTTTCGTTGTTCATATTCATAGTAATTTATGCTGTTATATTTGTTTTCTCATTCACATTATCGTACAATATGTGTCTTTATATGATGGCTAAAACCCCATCTCAAAACTTTCATACAAGCAATATATTCATTTGAAAAACGAATATTTAATTCAATATTTGCAAATATCAAACAGTCAGCCCGATCCAATATTGATATATTTTACTGAATATTTCATAATGAGTTTGGGCCAGTCTCTGATTGAAAGTGAATTATATTCACCTACTGTGCCTAGTTTGATTCTAGATATATAAAATCGTATACTAAACAACAGAAAACTTTCCTCTAGATCAATAAAAGATGTACATGAACATGAATATATCTATATAGTAAAACGGCTTTTCTGTCATGTTTGACTAGTTTTTTATTTAGGATTGATGGCATTGAATCCAAACTCATAAAGGTTGCTTTTTATCTTGACAG
Source organism: Geotrichum australiense (assembly GCA_030563945.1). Lineage (NCBI taxonomy): Eukaryota > Fungi > Ascomycota > Dipodascomycetes > Dipodascales > Dipodascaceae > Geotrichum > Geotrichum australiense. The sequence continues at coordinate 66,020 of JAJMKR010000009.1, read as the reverse complement.
CTTTTGCCAACTAGCTTATTATCACTGTCAAGCTGCTACTTCGATAGTAAACAGAATGTGAAAAAATAAAAACGTGCGTTGGTAATGTGTGTGGTATAACATATCCTCCGTTTACCACATGCTGAACCGTTAGAAATCAATTATCGGTACATCACACTAAAACTATTGGCTTCATAGCTTACAGATCTTTTACACAGCCCAGTAGATCTATCATGCTTGATTGTTTTTTAGAATAAGTTGAATAACTTTCCTTTCTTTCCAGAATGATCTACTATCCTGTGTAAGTTAACACCCATTTTTCTCTTAAAACTTTATATACAACTTTATAAATTTAATAGTATACGCACAAGTTTTTTACCAACTTTCCCTTTGATTTTATAGAACGAACTAAGCTGAATATCAAAAGAAACGCATTCAGGGCTTAAATGGATTGCGTTATAGCGCAACAGAATCTGAAATTCTTTGTTTGAACTTTGTCACTCGAAGCATACACGTAGATCTATACAAATGAGCACGTAACGGTAATATAAGAGGTTGTATTGCGTGCTCTCATTGTACCTGAACTACGCTCGAATAGCTTTGCTATGCGTTTGTGAAAAAGTATCTTCGGGCTGTTTCGATTCTCATTTTGACCGTGGTTTACTCTTGCTTGACATGGTGTTGGGTGATTCTATTCATTTCAAATTTAGATACCCATCCCATCCTGAAACTTTGTCTCGATATACCATCATGCTTGCAAGAAAAACAAACTTACAAGTGTTTTAATACTACTAGAACAGTCAATATTCAACACTAATAAAGTGTCTAAAACCTCCTTCTTGCTGAAACATTAAAACTCTAAACTGAAAATCACGAAACTTTAACAATAAATATAGAACGACAAGAATGCAGGTCACTCCAGTAGCAAGTGGAAGATATAAATAATTCAAGAAATCCAAGGATTTATTCTTCTTTTTATTCTTTTCCCTTTAGGCTGTATTGAATTTTTTTCCATCGCTAATAAGTAACAACATTATCGAAATGCAACTATTCACTCTCTTTTTCTCATTGTCAAGCGCATTTGCCCTCAACGCATTTACCGCACCTCTCGGTAACGAAACACTAGTTGCCGGCGAAACCACCATTATTCGTTGGAATAACACCGATGGTGGTGATACTGTTGACCTATTCCTCAAAAAGGGCGACTCCAACAATCTTCAAACTGCATTAACAATTGCCACCGACTTGAACAACCAAGGTGCCGTTAGATGGTTTCTTCCAAGCGATATTGAATCTGGTGATGACTATGCCTTAGAGATTGTCAACAAGGACAACACCGACGACATCAACTATTCACCTAAATTCTCAATTAGAGGAACTGATCCTTCCGCTGTCGCGTCTTCTGGTTCTGCCTCCGCTTCTGGAGCCAGTAATTCTGCTTCTGCTTCGGCTTCCGGTAGTGCTTCTAATTCTACTTCAGCCTCTCAATCTGCATCTATTACCGACTCCGCATCTGCTAGTGCAACTGGATCTAGCAGTGATGCCGAAGCTACCTCCTCAGGTTCTAATGGTGGTAATGCTATTATTGGTGGTGGAGGTCGTAACAACGGAACCGCAATTGTAGCTGGAGGTGGCTCTGGTGGAAGTAGAACTTCCGGATCTAATGCTGAAGAAACTGGATCTGCCTCTGGTACTGATTCTGCCTCTAACACTGCTTCAGGCTCAGACTCAGACTCTGCTTCTGCTACCGGTTCTGCTTCCGGATCAGGTTCTGCCGCTGGTGCTTCAAGCACCCGTGCTGCTTCAAATGCCCGTACTAGCTCTGGTGCTAGCTCTACTGCCAGTGCGTCTGCCACTGATGCTGGAGCTAGCAACGGAGGTGCCGTTATCATGTACAGCTCTTACCTTATTGCTGGTTCGCTGGCAGCTGCTTTGTTGACGTTATAATAAGCTTTATAGATAGATACATAAGCATACTAATACAATCCTAATTTTTCCTACTAGCTGAATATTTCTAATAGATTTACCGGTAAATGAGCATGTTTGTGTGTGTGCGCGCATTCCTTTAAAGTTATCTTGAAGTAAGGATAATGAAAAATTGAAAACTTTAGCGGTGATCTTGAAAAAATATACTAACGTAACTTTGTTCATGTATCAAGGAGGTGTGAGTTTGTAAAAAAAAACTTAACTCGCCATGTTAAGATTAACTTTTATTTAAAGGGTGAAGTAGAATGTAAAATCGGACGACCGTACTTTGTCAAGCCCGCATTTCGTCACCTCCTAAAATTTTGACAATATTTTTTATACATCAACTTGTTTTTCAAATATATACCGCTGGTATCATCGTAAGAGGCTAAAATTTTACGTAGAGCTTGATGAGTATATAGAAAAATGATTTAGCCTCAATTTGATGTTCAAAAACCTATATTCACGTCTCTGGAGTAAAATTCATTTCCTCTCTCGTTCTGATAACGTCCGAGATTCTGACAACTTCCTCTGGAGAATATGGCAAGACTTTCCTTTTTTTCTTGGGTATTTGTGAACTATCCCGTTCTTTAAAAACCATATTCTCGTCTTTCAGGATATTTAGCTCAGATTTCATCATATTCCAATTGTTTCTGAGTCTCCTACTGATCAACCTATTTTTCGAGTTAGAAGGCACCCCACTTGAGCTACGAGTATCATTGATGAACTCTTCAATCAAAGAAAAAGGCACTCTCTTTTTGTTTTTGATTACATCGGCCATCTCCTTGCTAGGTTCAGGCATGCTTGTGACTATGTTTTACAACAGATAACGGCTGTTCAGTGGGATTTGAGGATTGACGGGCCATAGACCAGCTGATGACCATCCAGATGAGATGTTGGAAGGGGTGAAAGCCTTCGTCCGGGTATGGGAATAAGCAATCAAGAAGTTCCGCTTCCCCTTGCAAGTGTATAGTCGGTGGAGTCTAGTTTCATGAGTTCGTTCCTGTAATTCTTCTTGAGAGAAGAAAAGACAGAAACATTCAAAAGCTGTATGATATGTGAGGCATGCGGAGGAAATTTAACCAAGTAGACAACATTCATCATACACAGTGTTTCAAACTCCACTGTAAAATGTGTCGAAGGACCATCACAGAAAAGAATGCTTGGCCGTTCAGTATAAGTACTGGGGAAGAATAGTCTTCAACCATTTCAGAGAAATTTCGCTGTCAGTCCACCCATTATCAGAGTATTCAAAGCCCCATTCCTTCAAAAAATGAACTGTGAGAGGGTGCCATTACTGTTGAATCATTTTCTCTTCGAAAATAATCATCGGGTGCAAGTATCTTTGGTCTGCACTGATACATTCAATCGCAGTGCACCATGTTTTACTTGGAGAATTTCCAACCAAAATAGATTCCCTGTAAGAGGGGCCTGTCACAAAGCCAATGCTGGTTTCGCCTTCTGCCATCCCTGTCTCATCCATATTATACCTATCTGCCTCCAACACTGCCTTAAGTTCCGATGAATCCAAATACTCATAGAGCTTTTCGATATTATCATGGGTTGCCCACTTCAAGCGATCATATCCAAATTTCGTAGCCCTCAAACCTTTACCAGATGGATTCCTGGCCAAAGAGCCCCTCAGCCAGCCCTCTTGCATCATGATCCCAAAAGATTGTCCTGCAATTTTGGCCACATAGAGTCCGATTTGCCTGTGGAGAGGATCGAGCCATTTTTTTGTCTGTGTAAAAATCTAGGAAACTAGGCGCTCCTCCACAACTAGGGGCAACAGCTGGCAACTATTATGATATTCTTTGGCAGGAGTAACTCCCTCGAGTCTTGAACGTAAGATAGATCTAGGAATACTGTGTTCTATGGCCGCTCTTAGATTAGACATGCCATTCTTGACATCTCTGAGGGCTGCCTCCATTTCATACTCGATATAGCGCCTGTATATGCTGTTAGACCAATTCCAGTTATTGAATCATAAAAGCCTTACTTCAACGAAGACATTTTTATAGTTTACAAAAGTATTGATACCAAGTTTGCTCTGGTAGAGCATGAAAGAATATTTGGAAGAATTAATTTTTGGGTAAAAAGTTAAAATTTAGGAGGTGACGAAATGCGGTCTTGACAAAGTACGGTCGTCCGATTTTATAACTTGATATGGTACCGAGAAACTAAGAGTGAAAGTTTTTCTGTTTTATTGGATACGAGGATATTTCGCTAAAAGTCCGATGGAGAGCCTAAAAGTAGTGAAATTTCCTAAACTGACGGCTATCAAAATAAGAAAAAAATAGCAAATGGGTTTTGCAGCCCATAGTTGTTTGATGCTAGTTGTACTTCTGATCGTCTAATTCCTAATTGATTATGACCTTTTTAACATACACTGATGGTTGTTCATTCTTAATCGTTCTTTTTCATTACTCTTTGCTGCTTTTGAACCTGCCGTATTTTTGATTCTATGCACGGAATGTATCCAAAACGCTAGAATGTCAATTACTGTAAAGCTCAATCCTATCTCTAAAAGGGAATAGTATACTAATAAACTAATTCCATTCACGTATGATCTTCAAACCTCATGATTATATATCCTCAAATGTTTACTCAAAACTTGGAACGTTTTATTTTCTATATTGACATTTTTGTGTAACTGATTTCCTAAATAGGCAACTATCGTATGCCCCATATGCCAAATTAGTAATGTTTGTAAGCCCACTGTAGCTTTTGGTAACATAAGCCATAATTATTCAGGTCCCCAATAAATAGAATCTCCAGCTTACTACTGTAGCATAAGGAGTTCAATTTGTCGCAAATAAAAAAGCAGAAACTTTTCAGGCACAACGTTATAATGAAAATAAAAATTTATTGAATGTTTCATTAAATAAAAATTTCCGTCTTTGACTTTTTTTGTAAAGAGAAAACCTGTCAAACTGATAAGGACTATTTATTTGAGATAATCGGTTTTAGATCTAAGATCTCGCTCGAGCGATACATGGGAGTTGGCTAATACAATTTTTGTATCATTATTTTCGGCAAGATTCACTGTATATCGTGATATTCAAAACATTACACAATGTTATGAAATGGTTTTCGTTCATCGTCATGTTACAGGCTGATATAGTATGATAAAAATTTTGTTTCCATCTCAAAATCATTTTTACCTACTAAGAGCTGCCAAACGTGAGCTTGCCAAACTGTTAATAGCATTTGTCAACCAAATTCACAACCGATTTGAGTCTATGTTGGCAAAGATTGCAATGATGAGGAATATGAGATAAATAATATTGGTAAAAGATTGATGTCAGGGGATACAAATGAAATCATCAAAAGACTGTTAAACTGGTTCCTAGATCACGCATTTGAAGACACAACAGTTCTAAGTGATAGTTCTATCCTTGCACTCTTTGACAGTTTGAATATATCCAAAACCAATATAAATAGATGGAAAGCTCGTGGAATAAAGATTTCTATTTTTTTTAACTCTTCAATCTACATCATCCTGCAATCAATCCTTTTCAATTCAATTCACAAAGCTAACAGTGCTTCTATACAATCTTAATTTTTTAGCTATATTTTCTTTAAAAAAAGATGTCCGGTCACCACAGATATAAACCTTTCGGCCAAGAGCAGCAAGACTCTAAAAAATGCAAATTTCTTGATGCGATTGAAAATCCTCATAAGGTATGTAGTTACACCTCTTCACCTGAAATTCAGTCAACCGGCATACGGTTTACAAAATTTCTAACATTATACTTCAGTCTCGTGAATTTAGAAGTCCTTTTGCTGTTCCCCAGACACCCTTTTATGGCTCCTCTAGAAATCAATACGTCCCACCCACAAACGGTTCAGAAATCACCTTCAACAGAGTTGAACCAAATAATTATAAGCGGGGCGGTACTTCCATTTTGACATCAGCCTTAAAAGGTTTTTCTTCTTTAGTGTCATCTACCTCTAATCAACAACAGCAACATCAATATTCCAATAACGGAAATCACAACAGGTACCCCCAGGCCAATCAGCAGTCATCTTCATCCAGTGGCACGAGAAATTCTACAAGCTCCAATAATGGCCGTCAAGATAACTATTACTATGGTAGTGGTACAAATGAGAGAGGTTATAATGGAGCTGGATCTGGCTATGTTCCTAGACGTCGTTAAGATGTTTGGTTCAAGCCAGAGGTCAGATCTTTACATTATGAGTTTCTACTCAACTATTTAAGTGAATTACACCTAATTGTTCTATACTATCATTATATTTCTTACGCACTAATATTATATTTTTATTTTATATAACATGTACTGCCATAGAAAATGGTGGTTTCTTAATCTAAATGATTCTTTTTCACTACTCTTTGCTGCTGTGAACCAGTTCTGTCATTTTTATTCTATGCACAGAATGGCACTAAAACACGAGATTGTGGAATCTCAGCTACTTTAAAGCTCAATTTTATCTCTGAAGGTAAATAGTAGAATGGTAAATTGATTCTATTTGCGTATGATCGTTAAGCCTCATGGGTATATTTTTAGATGTTTACTCAAAACTTGGAACATTTTATTTTTTTTATTGTCATTTTGGTGTAAATGATTTCCTAATTGGGTATCGATAGTAAGCCCCAAATGCTCGTTTAGTATATCAGACAAATCAATAACTGTAGCTTTTAGTAGCGGAAGCCATAATTGTCCAGGTTCCAAACAAGTAGGTTTCCTTCTTAATGCCATAACATAAAAATTACAATTTGTCACAAATAATAAAACAGTAGCTTTTTGGTAACAACAATGAAATGAAAATGATATATTATTATTCTTTCTTCTGTTTCGCTAGATTAAAACATTTATCATTTTCATTTTGTGTGAGGAGAGAAAAGTCTGTAAAACTGATCAGGTCATATCTTCTGAGATAACCAGTTTAGATCTATAATCTTGTTCGACCGACACATGGCTAATACAATTCTCGCTCATTATCTTCAATAAAATAACTATATATCGTGATAATCAAAACATTACACGATGTTGTGAAGTGTTTTTCATTTATTGTCATGTTATATGCAAATATAGGGAGACAAACCGTTCATTTCAAAATCTTTTTGAAGACTAAAAGAGTTTTTACCTATTGACAGTTTCTAAACGTGAGCTCATCAAACTATTAATATTATCTGTCAACCAGTTTCACAACCAATTTGACTACATGCTGGCAAAGATTTACGATGATGAGGAAGATGAGGAAGATGAAATGAATAATATCTGTAAAAGATTGCTGTCAGGGGATACATATGAAATCATCAAAAGACTGTTAAACTGGTTCCTAGATCACGCATTCAAGAGCACAACACGCTTTTAAGTAATAGTTTTATTCTTGAACTGTTTGGCAGTTTGAATATATCCAAAAACAATATAAATAGATAAAAAAATCGTGAAATAGAGATTTAAATTTTCTTAAATTCTCATCTTCATCATCTTGCAACCAGTCTCTTCCAATTCACTTCATCGAGCTAATATTGCTTCTATACAATCTCAATTTTCCAACAATATATATTCCAACAAATATGAGTGACCCAAACAGGTACAATCCTTTCAACCAAGAACAAGATTCTTCAAGAAAATGTAAATTTCTTGAAGCCATTGAAAATCCTTACAAGGTATGTAGCCATACCTATTGACTCACTGTTGTTGTGTCAACTGCTATTTTATGTACAAAAGTTTTAACATTATACTCTAGTCCCGTGAAATCAAAAGTCCTATTGCTGTTGCCGAGGCGTCTACTCGTGGTCCCTATAGAAGTCAGTATTTCCCATCTTATAACGTTCCAGATATCACATTCAACAGGGTTGATCCAAACAGCCATAAGCGAGGCAGCAGCTCTACTTTGACATCAGCTTTAAAGGGGGTTTCCTCTTTAGTGTCGTCTTCCTCTAATCAACAACAGCGACATCAATATTCCAGTACCGGAAATTACAACATGTACCCTCAGGCTAATCAGCAGTCATCTTCATCCAGTGGCACAAGAAATTCTACAAGTTCCAATAATAGCCGTCAAGACAACTATTACTATAGTAGTAGTAGAAATGAGAGAAATTATACTGGAACTGGACCTACCTATATTCCTAGACGTCGTTAAGACGTTTAGTTTAAGCTCGAGGTTAGTTGTCTACTTTATAAGTTCCTACTGAACTATTTGGGTGTATTCTACACCTAAGATTATTCAATATTATTATCATATTTTTATTATATACAACATATTTATACTGTCATAAATATTTGTTATATCCTTATATTATCAATGCCATATTTTTATTAATAATATTGTATTGTATGAGTAACCAGTATGAATATTTGTTAAATAGTTGTTGTTAAACAGTAAGCAATGGGAACTGCATTGGCATGCTTATACCTTAATATTAATCAAATTTAGTAATTTGCAGACATTGTTAATGTCTCAAATTTGGAAACTAAATGCATTTATTAGGGGCAACGGACAATTAGAATATAATCTTGCCTACTACTGCTAAACTTCTTCAAATTATACAATCTAGCGTTTTGGTATCTGTTATATGCATTTCTGGATTTCTCTGATATAATAAATCAGCAAAAAACATTTGCTTATCAAATTTTTCTTGCGAAGTCTAAGAAGCGTAACTATTCTGACAAAAAATGCTAATATACCTGGTGTACTCTGCTTTTGGAATTTTGTGAATAAAAACTCTTTTTTCCATGATATGCAACACACATCTTTAAAACGGAGCAGCTATTGCCTACACGAGTTTCAGTTATACTATATGATTTTTACACACACTTTTTACAAAATGTGGATTACGCTGTATTGTGTTCTGGTCTATTTGTGTGTGATCTACTTACAAGCCCCATCTACAATTCTACAACAAACAAGTCACTTGATACTTAACACACTTTTTTTTGGCTTCGTGTTTAGCACAGTTCATTAGATATTTATTGTTAAATTCAACTAATAAAAATCTGAGTGCTTTTTGATGTAATACGTCTAATTTTGTTGAGGTTGAAAACTCGTCTAAAACTTTTAGTTGAGGAAACCCGTTATATAGATAAACTCACCATGAAAAGTACTGTGCATGTAGCAACTTGGTTTGATATCTAAAAATTTCTGTGCTAAAAGCCTGACAATATATGTTTATTATTCACCTTCATAGCATGAGATCTTGAATATCATCTTTAATACAGGCTCTTGACAAAAGTCTATTTAGCTCACACGAATAAAACATTAGTAGTAGTAGTAGTAGTAGTAGTAGTACAAGTCAGTTTGTAGCGGTAAAAAGACAGTCTATTTTTTGAAAGAAGAATTATTTGAGTGCCTTTCGTATGCATCATATGTATGTGTCTCTGGACAGAGGGCAACTTTGTATGTATGCTTTGCGGATTAGTATATTCAGGCCCTCGTATCATTGTAGTAGAAAAAAAAGATAGACAGTAGTTACATTGCATGACATTGAAAAAAATACTTTGCTAGTAATGCTCTGAATATATGAAGCACTGGAAACATAAGAAGCTGAAACTAAAAATACGAAATCATAACTGATTCTTGATAAACCAAGTACAGACCTAAATAAAATTAGACAAAGTACTGAATTGACTTTACCCCAGCATCATTTCCAGCTAGTAAAAATGAAAATAAATATATAACCTGTTCATCTTAGAAGTTGTTTTCTATATTTATGAAAATCTCATTTCGATTGAGTTAAGAAAGTTAGAAGAAGTTTAGAAAAGTTCTCACAAAAGTACAGCAACTATCGCCATTTAGACCTTGTCAAAATATGTTTCCAATATATGTTTATGAGCCTATCGGTGAATACCTTAGGCCTGAAAATGTTAGCAAGCACTATTCTCCAATAGCCGATGATGTATATGTATGTATAAGCCTTGGCAGATTTTCTCATTCAAAAAAAACTGCAAATACATTCAAGATATATTATTTGAACTTATCCAGTATAAAAACGTTTTTACACGAAAGAAAAGAACGTCGAAATTAATGATTCTCTTAAACTACCGCAACAAGCTGGCAAATAATTATTTATTGATATTAGACGTGCCATAATCCTGATCTCAAAGCTTTCCAGCTAACCTCTATTTTTTTAGGGCCAGTTAAAGGGAAGGCATTTAGTAGTTTTCAACGAGTATATAAAAACCACAGATCGTCTTTTTAAGGAGTACACTATACAATATGAGTCAAAAGGTGGGACTGTACTTGTTGCTCTTCCAATTCAGCCAGATAGATGCAATTTGTCTGCTCAACCATCCCAACAAGATACTAGTCAACAATCTAATAATAATGATAGATGAAACAACCTAGTTTCCGCTACATCTACCCTTATCAAATTTTGGAACGGTACAACCATTAATTCATCTACAAACCAAGCTGTCACTATCTCAAATATATTTAATAGCCAGTCCTCTAATACTAGACTTTTCTTTTACAATCAACCATATACTTCGCCTTTAAATGAAAGAATGTTTAAAAATATACCCGATACCTTGAAAATTGAGTCTGCTTCACATACTCCCGAGGTAGCAAAAGGTTCTTGCACATAATTTATTTCTGTATTATTGCTAATTTAGTCTAAAGTATTAGTGTTATTGTTTTTGTATCAAATGTCAAATTCTTGAAATTTTCTTAAGCTAGACAGGTAGGTAGCCAACATTACGCACTTTCGCAATTTGATTGGGCCCACATTATTTCAGAAAATTGAAAAGGTGCCATAGCTTTAGCTGTTCCTTCTAAGGCCATTTTCGTTTATAATAAAATGTAATATTCTCTCATGATACTATATATTTGTAAAGAAATAAAGATATGAAAAATTTGCGGAGACGTTAGATGGAAACTTTTCAATTATATGGGCCAGTACTAATAGAGTTTGAACTTTATCAGAAATTGGAACAAGCAAAAAGCCGTATAGTCGAATAATGTGTGAGGTAAAATTTTGAGGCTCCCAGATACACATAAAGTTTAGCTGTGGACTGGCTATTCACTATATAATTTATTGAGTGTATCTAGCTGTGAATCACTATTTTATGATGAAGATCATACACTCTACAGCACAAAATAACGCTATTAGTATCCACTTTATATCATAGAAACTGATCTAGTTGAAGTCCAGAGCTATCAAAAGACTCAGTAGAACCATATAACTTGTTTATGACCCACATATAACTCAATACTTTAATATCAGGATTTGAGGATATGTGTTGACACCCCTTCTTACGCCCAACACAAACATTCCCACAGACTCACACTTGAGCAGATAGAGTAAAAAGTATATAAGAAAACATATCCTCCTCTTTGTTTCAACTTCTTGATTAATAGACTTTCGATTCCTCGTTCTGTATTTCCAATAGTTTTCAATTTTCGAAATCTCGACAACCAACAATAAACATACAGTGTTTCCATGTCAAAATTGAGCAGAATATCAAACTAAATGACAATCTCAACGATGTTTTTCAGTATGAGCAAATGTTGAGCAGAGCCATTGGTTGAAAATTGATGCAAAAAGTGTTTATAAGTTTGCGCAAGACATTATCGATTGACTGGGAAAGGCCAATATACTGTACTTTACTTCGTTATTAATATTTAGTATTTCATCAACTTTGCAATAGCAATACATAATTGAAACTACTCAAAAAGTCCAGATCGAACCAAACACGAATAACTTTTTTCATCATATTGCATTAAAATAAAACTACAATCAACACTACTCAAAACTAAAAATACTGTAATAAGAAAATGACAGATTGAATCATCGAATTATCAAATACAAAAGGTTTCTCGTGAAGCCCGAATTCAAATCTTCAAATTTACTAGATTTTGTATCAAGTCTTTTTCGCAATAGTTACAATACTGTGAAGCTTTTGTTCCAATAACGTCAAAATGAATTACAAGATTGCAAACATCAGAAAGCAACTAATGTGAGGATAATATGATGTTAACTCAGCGCCTTTTGTCTTTGTTGAGTACTCCAGCCCAATCTTTAAGCTGTGAATCATTCTCAAAAATTGTCAAATATGTCAATTTTTTAGATGTTTAGCAACTTTATACCGTTTTGAGTTTATATCATGACAGCAATAACTTATTATAAAGTATTGCCATCATTTAAATCCCAAAACCTTTGCATTGGGTTCTTAAAAGTTTCCCATTAGATTTTGCAGCAAGTAAAAAACATTAATAAAAGTATATTCTGATGGTAATAAACATTATCTGCTTTATCTGCTGGATGCGGTTATTGTTAGCAATGGAAAATAAACAACCCTGGTTTTACCCTTTTTTCAATTTTTTCAGCAAGTAGTAAGGAAAGAATTTGCACAGATTCACTTGTTTTGTTTCGCAGAATTATCAAAAGCATGAGAAATGTCTTGTATTGTCGGTGTTCAATAATTATTGCAAGAAAATTCAAAGGCCCGCAGCTTGACTTAACATTTTACGAACAAAATATCTCAAACAACTATTACGCTCTATACAAAACACAGGAAAGTAATGAAGATATTTCGGCTATATAACTTTACAACAAAAATCTTATAAGAAACTTTAATAAATAGCAAGAGATGATAGAAACATCAAATAATATTTTGTCGCTTTTACTCTTCGCGGTGACGCTTAGAATTAAGCCCACAATCTGGATCACCATAGTTTCTTTTGACAGAGCTCTTCAAAATGCAATTTTCTGATCTTCTATATGACATGCCATATGATGTAGTAGGACGACTAGTTGGAGGTGAAGGTTCTCGGTCAATCTGAAAAGAGACACAATTTTCATCTCTTTTTACGCTTGAAGAGCCGGCCATGATGTCTTCATCAGGTGGAGATTGCTGGCTAAGCTGACTGAATTTGATAGAAGAAAAGTCGGCTCGTCCACGGTTTCCATAGGCAGTTTTGGGCCTTTCAGGACGAGAATGCTTCCAAGTATCTGGCTCATCTTCCGATTCACAGTTGTCAGCTGAGCAATATGACTTTTCATCTTCTAGTATGTCCTGGGAGGCAGTGGACATTAGAAACTCCGATTCCAAAAGCAGAAGCATTTCTAGCTCTAGCAGCAAGTCAGCCATAATAGTACATACTTGATCGTAAGTATACCGTCTATCAGAGTCGTCATAACTATTGCTGGGTTGAGAGCTTGTACTATTGTCACAAGGATCGTTATTAAGCTTTGAAGGCATTTTTTATTTGAATCAGCTTCAATAATGCTTCTCGGAAATCTGTAACTGAGGAATTGGTCACAAAAAACTAGTTTGGAAGAAACAAGGAACGTTGAATGAAGAAGAACAAAATCGAAATATGAAAAGTTTGGGGCTATTTATATTGATGAATCTTTGTATTACACCAAATGCATCACGTCTGTGCGCAGCAGATTCGACAAATTTGGGTCTGCATCCGATTTATATCGTGTTTTGTATGGTGTGATAAACACAGATTGAGTAATTACCAGTTTTGTTGTTTACACAATCAACTTAGAGGATCTGCTGTTCATTTTCATTTCACGATGTCTATTATATGCGTTTACCGCCATACTAGTTCAACTCTACAAACAGCTGTAATATTTATCTTGAATTATATTCTATGTATCAAAATTGCAATAACTTGTGAAAATGTTATTTTCCTTCAAACACAGAAAAGAGGAGTTCTAACAGAACCACTTTCTGGAACGTTTTTGGTGTGTGCATGGAATAGTAGAACTATCACCATTACATATAAAGTTGTAACGCTTCTACAAAAAAATAAATCTTGGCTTTTCTTGTTCTAATATTAGAACTCAGCTACACAGAATAGTTTTTGAAGAGACTACAGAGGTCTAAACCAGTCTATATCACACAGTCAGGAATAGGAATATATTCTTTCTATAACCAAATATTGCCATCGCATCTCGTTCACCAGTATAGATTCTTCTTCTGCAAAGTTGAATTTTCAAATTAGATAGACAGATAGAATCTCACTGGGCATAACAAGAAAGGTTTATTCCAAGTCACCAGCTGTGGGTACTCATATTGGGTAGTTTGAATTTGATCAGTGTATCTCTTCAAATTTCCAAGGCTTTGAAACATTGAGATCCAGCAGATTATATAGATTTCTGCTAGAAAAAATAGCGATGCTATTTGTCTGAAAGCTAGAGTAAACTGTGAGACCAATATAAACAATGGCTTCCCTACTTTCTAGTAAGGAATCTTTAGAACTCAGTGTATTTTGATAGCGGGTTTGAATACATGTTTAGTTGATTATCTCCGGTTTCTAACGAACATTTTTCCTTTAATTCTTGTTGAATTTTCTAGCTTAGAATAAGGTGTCTTTATATGAGATAAAAATTGACAAAAATATTTGAAGCTGAAGAAGATTATTGATCAAATATAATCAGAGGTGGTGGGATGCAGTTGTCGGCTTTTCAAAGTCAAAAGAAACGAATGGTGAATATTTCTCAGAAATATCAATTGGCTGTAAACAGCAAACTCTTTAAGTTGAAGCGTAATAAAATGAGATAATTTGCAATAAAAGCTGTTAATACCATGATTTATATCAACTGTAACTTTTCTAATCATAAAGGTTAAGAGCTAATGGCAACTTTTAATTCAATATAGCTATAACATTAGTAGGTAAAATTTTGATTTAATAGCACCCGGGCTACTTTTTGAACACAGCGATGCTTTCTGGGCTGATGCGTGTTGTCGAGCATTAAAGTTGGTGTATGAACGGTTCAAATTTCGAATCAAAAAAATCCTTCGCTACATGGATTTCAGCAAAAAAGACAATAACGAATAATTCTAGATTTCATGGGGATGGTATAAATTTATATATCTTTTCAATCTTCTTATATCAACTCTTGTGGATATGATCACCAGTGGAGCTGTTATGCATATATAACAATGATTTACTAGTGTGTCTTTCCTCAAATCCGTCTACCATATATCAACACATAGAACTTTCTCTACTTCTACATTTATTGTGTCGAAACGATTCATTATTTACAAATTATTTACTTAGAGTCTATTTACTTTTGATGCTTCAGTTACAGCTATAAAGATGGATTATTTGTTTATGATTATTTACTTATCACTTTCACAGTTTTCTTTCCGCAGCATATTTGTTGATTTTGTTTAATGGACCTTCTCTGTTTATTCGATTATTGTGGAAATGTGGAAACGCGTCACGTTGGAACCTTTTTTTCTCCATTGCTCAAAAATGTTTTAGTATAAGTACTAAGTATCAATACCAATATATTAGTCTTTAATTTTTATTGAAGTTCATGACGAGAAAAAAGAGGAATATCGTAAATTCAATCTGAATATATTCATGATTCTCTAACTCTTGAAGTGACAGCTTGTTTTGCTAGCAGTTGCACTATCTATACTTGCTATTTAACCTTGCAAACCTGATATCCAAGTGAAAGTAGATTTTGGAGAAAAAAAACTTTTTTACTCTAAATTATTCCATTGAGGAATGGAAGAAGCAAGAATGTATTTGATAATACGACTAATCACCATTACAATTTCATATGTAATGGTGATGGTGATTGAGCTATTACGTAGAATTCTTGGAATTGATTTTATTGGTTAATATGGCAAAGCTTCATTGAACTGCTTGAAGTGGGTCATATTTTCATAATTAATGTATCCAGTGATCCTGATAACATACACCCTTTTGATAAAAGTGAGATATGTGTATAGCTTTACAAGTTAAAAAGGGAAATTCTGAAGAGAAAATTTGGAGATACCTTGAGGGGCTTTGTCGTCTGATGGAAAATGAAACCGTGTGTGCACAATATACTCCAAACATCTGATAGCTTCAATAAGGACCTAAATATGTCACACATTTTTATGTTACCTTTGACGCTACTGGTGCACTCTTCTTTATAAAATTTTTAGTATATTGCCTACAATTTTTTCTCTCTCTATTATTCTAGTTCTTCTCCTGTTTTTACTAAAGATCTTTCGATTGGGTTCACAATATTGGGTTATTTCAAAAGTATACTCAAACCTTACTAAGAATATCGTGATACCGTTCAGCAAATAATGTCTTCCACGCACAACGGTAACTACAAAAGTAAGTTCAAATATCTCTACTCTCTATTAATTTTATTACTTCTTAGGCTAACACGAGATCTGCAGCTCTTTCCAGTTCCCAAACCTCTAAATCAAGTAAGCAGTCGGGCTCCAATTTATCTGGCTCTTTCAGCAAGAGAAAAGAAATCAAGCATGTTTCCTTTGAATCCACAAACGAATATTTACAATCATACGGGTCACTGTTCAAACACAAAGCAGATGGCAATTTTCGTGGCTTTGCTAAAAGAAGTAATGATGGAACTGGTCCTAGTTTTAGCGCAAAGCGTCATCGTGATGAGTAAAAAAGCTATCTATACCACTACCAGATACCAACTTTTGCATAAATTAATTAGTTCTGTAACTATATAAGAGCCCGGATACCATGTTGAATTTAATACATTTGTTGATGTTTAGTCTTTTTTTACACCAAGTTGTTTTTCTCCTACCAAAATATAGAAACCTGCCTCCAATCTTTGTGCAGACACTACGATTTCTTGTATCTTACAAACTTGGTACAATTTCAACTTGAAATGTTTTTGTGGGTACAAAGCACACACCCATATCTAGATTTTCAGGTCTTTTGTAAACTTGATTTATTTACAACAAACTCAGTTCTAACTGTTCATCGTAAAGACAGCTTCAAGCGTTCAGCTTTTACTAGTTTCTCAGAAAAGCTGTAGGCGTAATAGTTCCAAAACTGATTAGCTTGATATGAATGTTGTCTGGTCCCATTATTGGGAATGATTTTGATTTTGAACTTTTTCTGTACCAGTCTGTGTAATATTGGTATTGCTCAGTTTTTACCTCCGGGGTTGCAGTTTCTCATTTATATAACTACTCTAAAGCTCTATCACAGAGTAGAATGAATTTTCTGCGTATACTATAGTATTGGTATATGATTTAAAAAATTTGAGCCTCACAAAGTCATTGAATACTAATTGCAACTTATATGAAATCATACTTCTATTCTCGCACCTTCTAAATATGTAAACTTAGCACTACTCAGGTATATTAACATAGTAGAAATTGCCATCCGTTTTCATATTCAGATTTCAGTTAGTTAATTTAGAACAAAAGACTTTTATTCATTGGAGAAACGATTAGAAACTCAATCTAATACTGTGGAGTGCCCCAACCTAATTTTTTCAATTATTCTCACATTGAAATATTATTTGCTTTTTTAGGTCTCAGATTCTTGGATCTCACAACTTCACTCCTCATATTATGAAAGAAAGGTTCATATAAGTTCAGATCACACATCTCATATTCAGTTCCCATATAGCTTTGTTGGGAAAGGAAAAAAATAACAGATATTTTTGCAATTCTATTTATTATAACAGATTATGGTAACTTGCGGGCTCTGGTGAGCATTGGCAAACTGCAAACTACAGCTGTAGTTCAAATATTAAACCGGAACCCCGGAGATAAACTACACAATTTACTTAAACATCACAGCTGTTTCTGTGATGGTAATTGCTCAGATAACATTTGTAATCCTAGAAATCTTGTGATTTTGTTTACCATCTTTTGTCAGTCTGGCCAAAAAGCTCTTCCCCCGAAATATCAAATTTGTTTATATTACAAAATAGGCGTCAAGGTCAAACATATGTAGGTTATATGCTTGAGATTCAGACATAGATATATCGATTGTTAAAGGTGGCATTTGACTGAGAATATCTGGCAGATGTAAGAAAAGGCCGTAAAACTGGATATTGAAACTGTGTACAGCAAAATATGTCAAACTTGCCGTAATTCACGCTAAGACCTAAACCTGCTGCACACAGTCAAGTTGCATTTGGTGTAATACAGAAAATTGAGTATAAATAGTCAACTAATTTCTATCTTTTACTTTTACTCTTTCCTTCATTTTATTATTCTCTAAATGCAATTATCGTAACCTCTGGGGGTTGGTGTTATATTGGAAATCATTAATTATATCTACAAAGAAAGCTGTCTAAATTTTGAAAAAGAAAAAAAAAATCGAGATGCAACCGAATCCTGTCTATGTACCTAACTTTAGACGCACCAACTGGAGAAATGTGGGCTACATGTCGCTTATTTCTAAAGCTAGAGAAGAGCAAGAGGTATGTAGTATATCAGGTGTACTAAGCCCATTTTGATCAAATTTTTTTATACTAACAGTGTATCAAAGGCTCGTCATGCGAATAATCATTCTGTAGTTGACGAAGATGTTCTGTTTCAGAGCTCTGGTCCTTCCATTTATGGTCATGATATTGATTATGATTTTAAAAAAGTTGATTCAAGTTGTTACCAAAATAACAGTGGAAGCGAATCCTCTCTAACACAGCTTTTAAAAAGTCTTGAGTTTTCAGATTCTCTTAACCTCCAAAATCAGCAAGAGCTGCACCAAAAAGACGAAAATCTGGAAACTTTAAACCAAAATGAAACTCCAGAAACTCTTTTTGATGAAAATGGCTCTGAACAGGTCGCTGATAGTCCTCCTGAGCTTGAAAATTGCAGTGCTAGATCTATTGAGTTTTCTCAACAGGACCACGCTGACTGGCTGCTTTTCCAAAAATCTATTGGCTTGATCACGGAAGAAGATATCTTCCCTTCTTCACCTTATGCTAAAAATACCCCCGTTATCATATGCCAATCTGCATCTCGGAGTTTGGTGGGTAATGCAAGACAGGAAGAATCTCGTAGATTACATGATTTTATGAAAGATCTTATTGAAAGAGAGAACGAAGAGAGAGAATTTGGTCCCAGAGGTATCAAGCGTCGACGCATTTAAAACCAAATGGTGAGGGTTATTCATATAAATATATAGAGGCAACATATTATAGTGAGAAATTGTTTAATAGAAGAAGTTATATAATACTTGTATTGTTACTTTTCCAGTAGAAAAAAATACACGGCTTATGAGAAATAACCAGCTCTTTAGATTTTAGGGCCCGTTCTGTTTACGTCTATATTTGTATAATTATAACTATATTCTCCCATAGTAACTTAAAATATTTGTATGGGAGAATATATAATTATACAAATATAGACGTAAACAGAACGGGCCCTTAGTTTATAGGTGAGTCAAATCGGCATTAGCTCGGATCTAAAGTCTAACTTTTCCAAATCCATTGTTCTCCTTTGTGTGCATTAGCTGAGCTGCAGGGTGCGGGCCACTTGAGCAATTCTTTTGATTTCACTATCAATCTATAGACATCCTTTAGCTGTAAACTGTCTCACCAAAGAAAGATTTTTTCTTGCATTGTTTTTTTTCAATAGCTTGACACCACAGCTCAATTAGATTTTAGGTGCCAAACTGGACAATACATCTGGCCGAAGAATCTAGGCTTTTGTGATGTTTCAGCCAAGTTATTGTTCTGTTAATATTTCATTGTTCAAAGTATCAAATTTTGAATTGTTAGATTTTTAGATGCCATTTGTATCAATAAAGTGATACCAGTATAGAAATAATTTAGAAGGTCCGTGAAAAGTAAATTGGGAAAGCTAAATAACTTTTGGTTAGTATCTGCTCGTTGGATCAACAAAGCATCCTCAAAATCAATCCTGCTTCTTTCCTGAAAGGGTTTGTTTGTTTGGATTGATTTTGTGGAATATTTGGACTTTTGTAATCTTTATTTTTATTTTTTACTTGGAAGTAACTTTTTTGTCAATTATTCAAGTGTTAAGCATAGACTTACTTTGATTCTCCTTTTCTATTCAAAACTCAAGGCATACTTTTCTGTACTTTCAGGTTTTACACAAAATAGATTGGGTTACTTATTTGCTGTAAAGGGGCCTTTAGTCTACATGTACTTTACAGTAGTCCATGTAGTCCCTGTCCAATTTGGTAGTTGCTGTAAGTTTCTACAACCTCAAAATCATATAACAATCACAGAATGCTTCAGGTACGTGATAATATCGTAATATTCTTGTAAAGCTGCAAAGCAATTTAGCTAGAAATGTCTATATATTGCTAATCCAGACAATAAGTTTAGAAACAATATAGAATTTAGGTGCGTCTGTAAAAATGAGAGACGACTGTTTTGCTGTCTTACTATTCCATAGTTAAAGCGGGGTCTACTTTGACTTTTGCAGTATTTGATATAGCAAACATTATCAATTGAACTACCTATAGATAGATTCTTCTCAGTCTCATTTCATGGTGATTAAAAATACGAAAGTGCTTTTTGCTTTACAATAAAATGTGATAGTAATCAGTTCATGATTAAGCACCCGCCAAGTAGTACACCTAAACACTTTTTAGTAAAATTTCTAAAAAGCCTTATTGAACTATCTGGATATGAGCCATTACAATGAATTATGTTGTTCCTCACAGCTGGCAGCTTGTTGGAGTTGTTCTAAGCTATAATTGTCGTCTATATGCTACAAGAAGTTAATCTATCACACTCAAATAACTGGGAGTTATACGGTTGCGCCACCCATAAGTTTTTTTTCAACCTCAGAATAGAATCATTGGAAAGCATTGTGTTCATCGGACAAAGATCGAGATTGGGGTAAAAATTCAGGGTCTTTTGCAGCTATGCTTGTTCGCCGCTTTCTACACCGATATTGGAAACAAAATTGCCTATTTTTAGGTACACCTGTTGGCCGTAAAGTTTTTGAGTATATAGATCTTCGATTTGAGATAATTCTGGTCCTCAAGTAAAACCATCCCACACCGTTGGATCTTTGGATCATTTTTTTTAGAACTGCCGATAATTGTGAGATTAAAAACATCTATATACATCGTAAATAGACTGTTAACTGTAGCCCCGTTATTTGGTAGTATAAATTAAAAGTTGTAAAGTAGAGCATAGTTCTAAGCCACGCAAACGTCACCATAGCTGGTGTATCAATTAGAAGTATGTACCTTCATGACTTGTTCTACAAACCTAGTTTCTATACATAAGAATCTTCCTGCACAAAATGTGGAAACAAACAATAATATTACGAGTTTTCATTTATTTCATTAATTTAGGCTTTCTCTCCACACATCTTAGCTTTAGCTTTGTATATTTTCCACACTTTCTTACAACCTGGGAGCGCACTCTTGATACTAATATTGATAGTAGAGGTAAAAACTTTATCATTTTTTAATCTGCATAGATAAATATGGGTAAAGCTACCTCTGAAATAAACAATCTTACAGATTTTGCTGGAGGATTTTTTTCTCTTTTGAAAAAAGTAAGATAAAATTAGCCATTACTGTAATCCTTGTTTTGTGAGATACTCGTTTTCTAGTATATGTTAAACATTAATCGTTTCTTTTGAACTATCATTATGAACCCCACCATCGTATCCTATTTTACAACATCACAGCAAGTAATGTAATGTTTAAAGAATTATAGACAGTGTACTGTGAGCCATATGGATACCGTTTTGCATCTAAACAAGATAGACAAGCGAGAAAACTAGTATGCAAGCTTAGCGTGGCACACTGCTATAAGGTAAGCGGGGGGTTTTATTCTTTCAATATGTTTTCAATAAGATGATAGAGTAGAAAATATGTGTAATTCTTTTTGCTTCGTATAACACATTTTCTTGTATTCTGCCGTTATAAATCTTTCATCGTCTATCTGATGTTAAAAAGTACGTGTTTTATTTTCAACTTTGTACAATAATCAAAAGTGTATTTAATGTACAACTTCTGGTGGCTTTACAAATATTCAAGTAATTTCAAACCGTTTTAACAAGTCTTTAGAAGTATCAACTTGTTCAAAAGAAACTAAACGGTACATTAAATGTACAGTTCACCTCAGGAACGTTAATATACGTATAACCTTTGGCGGCTTAACAAGTTTTCAAGCAACGTCAAACGGTTCCGACAGGTCCCAGGATGCTTTAGATTCATCGATCTGTTTAAAGTCAGGGTTTTGAATACTAAAGCGGACGGTTTCAGTCGCTTTAGTTTGTACGGTATATACAGGTCATTCGCAAAAAGGTTTGGATTATATGTTTGAATTTATAGGTATTTCATTGTTTTATTTTAATGTACAGTATCTGAGATGGACATTACACAGAAGCTTGTTTGCAGAGGCTCATCGGGAATGCCTACAAGTATTTTGAGTATGTCCAACTCTACATGCTATGCGACAGCATTCACAAACTAGGAATTATTGCATCTCGCCAAATATTAGTTTATCGTTTTCTATTCCATCGTCAACTTTTTACTTCTACTTTTCTCCATCCTACACCAACTGGCTTTTTCAGTGTTTCCAATTTTCGTAACGAAAATCATTTCATCTATTATGAGGAGTGCATAATGTAACTCTTCTGTTATATATGTTTGTATGATCATCATTACCACACCCCATCACCAGTATATATTTCACAAAAAGGCTACTTGTAACTTGAGACATTTGACTGATGTGCACTGTAAAGTACAGTACTTTATCTGCTATATTGGAAATGATTGGCCCAAATGCATAAGTGTGGAAGAGGAGCCTCAAATTCGTGTATTGTAGAGCTACGGATATACTAATGAATTGGTCTCATATCTAGGTGTCAACTGTTTAGGTATTTTTACTACCGTTATTGTTCCGGCTTTTGCATGTTGGAACTTTGCACATCCTACAATAAAATAAAAAAATGAAAATAAAAATAAAATAATTATAGCTCAATTGAAACGGATATACCTTGAGACAAGAAATATCTAACATCTCGTTTTATATATATGAAAACAACGGTTTTATCAGCTGTTTACTAACCGTCTTATATGATATCTTGCAAGTGAATCAGCACCGTTTTTATCCCAACTTAGATAACTAAAGGCTACTATTCTTAGTAGAATAACGGAGGGAAAAAAGAAACGGTAATGTTCAATCAATTGCCATTACATTTTCATGAAATGGTAATGGTTTTTTATCTAAGTTTTTGTATATTTCTTGCAGTTGATAACGCAAACTGGTGCTACCTTGAATTTTGGTTCAGTTTTGGCAAATTGGTGATTTTAATTTGGATGTCTGTAGCTCTAGTATCTTTACTTTGCACTCGTATGGCAAGACGAACAGTTTTCTATTAATCCACAATAAATCTCATTCAATAGACGAAGCATAGAACTGGTGCTGCTGATAAAATTAAGATAAATCTTTTCTATGAAAGATTTCTGTCAAACAAAAAATATTGAAACGTTATATATAACGATACACTAAACTACCAATAAATCATGTCAAGACCTAAATCTGTTCCCCCAGATCATAACCTTCCCTTCATTACAGGTTGTGATCCATTAGAAAAATAATATAAATAGATCAAGATATCCAAGCTACTTAAACTTTTTTCTGTCATCTCAACAACCCTCTCATCATCAATCTTTTCACTCTACACTTTCTTTTCTCAGCATGGCTTTTACTAGTATTAATCAACTTGCCAATGGTAACACCGGCTCCAAAGCTCTTAAGAATGTCTCCAACGAGTCCGATGCCAATGGCAACAAACAGGTATGATTTTGTGAAAATTAATTTATCTTGATGAGTAAATGCACTCCATGTCTAGCCTTTGATCGTGAAATAAAACAATTTGTGCCCTGTGAAGTCAAGGAAAGTTAAGTCGGTAGAAATACTGTCCATAGTAAAAATATACCATTATTCCTTTCACAATTTTACGGGTGAGGTTTAATATCTCTACAAATATTCAAGGAATCTTGCTGCACGCACACCATGGCTTTGATCAATACTTGTTTGCGCGGTTTTCGTATAAAATTACTAACTTTTGCGCTTTACAGACTCAACAAGAACGTTCAGACGAGAACACAATTGTTTTGACCGAAGATCAAACTTCAGGTACTACTTTGGACGATTCTAGTTCTGAGCATTCCGGTTCTTCCCCCAACAACCATGGAAACGGTACTGTTGAGAATGGTTGTTCTGCGGAACACCCTCGCCCTTCCACTGCTTCACCTCTAGCTCGCGATCTTGTCTTAATTAGAAATGATACCACCTTTGGTGGTTCATCCGGTCAAACTGCTGGCCAACCTTTGCATGTTCCTTCAGAATCCGGAAATGGTAGTTCCTCCAGACCAGTCATTAACAATTCCTCCACATCTAACCACCATGCTATTGAAACCGAAACCGCTCTGCCCTCATCCTCTTCTAGTCGTAGTGGTTTATTCATTGCCCAACTTCCTCCGCCCCGACTTGTCGCCACAACCCGTTTTCCAATTGTCAATAACTCATTCACATTCCAACTCCCTCTTGCTGGTAACTCTTTGAAAATCAGACTCCCCACTGCTGTTGATTCTTTTACTATTCAATCCCCTGCTCAGGGAGATACTTGGCTCATTGAACTTCCCCAAACTGAGAATTCGAATGAAAATTCACCCACTGCTACGGAGTTTCATCATTGTGCTAATTCATTTACCGACCAATCTCCTCCTGATGCACACCTTCCTTCTACAGCTCAGTACTATACTTACCAAAACCGTTCTGGAGAAACACGCCAAGATGGTCAAACGTCTACCCCCCGTGATTGTTCTATTATTTTGCCTATTGATAATCATGAAGCTATGGCTGCAGGTCCTTCTAGTGCCAATAATTCTACACTTACAAGCCTCATCAATCGCACCCATAAAGATTCTAACACCCAACGTTCCATTAGCTCTCTTTCTAATGTCTTACCTCCTATTCGTGACTTTCCTAACACCGAGCCTTTACCTCCTATTACATCTGTGCTAGCCACAATTCCAGGAACTCCTCACTACGATCCTAATGCTACTGAAGATATTATTTCCCGTTCTGCTCTAAGAATTACCCGCCCGTTTGAAGAAATTATTTCTACCAATCAACGTCGTGATATTAAAAATGTTGGTAATGACGAAAATTGTGATAGGCAGGCTCGTCCTAATGGCTGGGAACGCCCAGGTGTTAGAGAACTATTGGCTATTCGTGAACATCCTACTGTCCACGCGCGCCCTATTTACCATGAGCGTCGTGTTGTCCCTGAACGTCCTATCTATTATGAGCATCATGCTATCCCTGAACGTCCTACTACACATGATCATCCTTCAGTTAATGAACGTCCAATTCTTCACGAGCGCAGGGCCATCTACCAACGTCCTATTGCTCAACTCCGCCCAAGCACTCAAAACCGTCCTTCTACCTCTCATCGTCAAATTTCTCAAAATTTTACACCCAATTTTGGCACATTCACTCCGGGCAAGAGAAATCACAGAAGCGATGATGATGAGGACGAGGAGTCCGGTTCAGGTAGCAGCTCTAAGCGTCGTCGCATAGAAGATGACGAATAAAAAAGAAAAAGCTTGTTGCCGTTTTTGTTTTGGCTTTTGATGTCATTGCTGGAATAATGATATAGAGCTGGAGAGTTGGATTTTGTTCCTAAAATTTCTAATTGTTATAGATTATTATATTTATTTTCAATCTTTCTTATATATATTCATAAATTTTATAAAATGTTTAAAAAAAATTCTTTTTTATTAAAATTGATTTAACGTTTCTAAATTCTTCCTGTAATAATAAGAACTAACGCTTGCTTCTTGCTATAGGCTATTATGTTGAATTGATACTTTTATCTAACAAATCTGGTAACGATCTAGTAATTCATGTACTGTAGTGGACCATGATTGACATGTACAGTTACCCCAAATACATATTGGGTCTATACTAGCCTGTTTGATTCCATCAGAACTGGAAACTTCTTGAATTTGTTGTACCTTAGTATCTTTGGCAAGACACAATCTCAAAATTAGCTTGATAGCTGCTTGAACTTAGCAGAATTAAGCCTAGTTTGACATTGGAGGTTCTTGAGTATTGTTTTCACGTCAAGTCTACAATCTTTTTTGTATGTACCGCATTCTGTTATGAGTGTAGCTGCCCTAATGTGTAGTCTTTATTGATTTTTTTCAGCATATAATCTATAAATTTCAAATAAGTGGTGTATAGTATGTGGCTTTTATAATTCATCTCCATCTAATTTTGATTATCATCATTCTTCTGAATCTCCTATTCACAGACCTTTTCAGAATTCACGTTCACTTGGGGCTATATCATATTTCCCAACTTTTTTTCTCTATCTCTCATTATTTTTAAAGCTAAATTTAATGTCTCATGTGTTCAGACTCTAGTTATATAGTCTATTTTGTATGTCATAATTTATAAATAGATTTTAGTCCACGTACTATTATAGCCTAGCGTATGTGTGCTAACCCCAAAAGGGCTCAGTTACTTCCCGATTGGGTAAGTGCTACCAGCACAACCCCCGTGCTATTTTTTTTTTTCGACAAACAAGCCCATTGTTCGTCCATTCCCAAGTCTCAAGTGCCAAATTAATAAAAAAGCCTACGCCAAAAGTTACGCGATATGCAATAAAATAAAAATTCGATATGCAGCGTACTTAGTACGGGACTTGGAGTAGAGTGCAGCCAAATCTTTCTAGTTTCCTCGATTTGGCTTAAAAACTTTATGCAGGCGCCTTTTGAGTTTTTTTTTTCTTTCTCTCCATAGTAAGAAACTGGCGCTGTATGGAATTTTTTTATTTTTTTTATTTTTTTTTGAATTTTCAAGACTCCTTTTTTGTTCTTTCTATTTCTTTCTTTCTTTCCTTCAAAAGAAAAAAATTCCTACTGCAACTACCAGCTAACCAACTTGTCTTCTTCTTTAGCTAAATTTAAATTTATTCCTGGGCCAGAACTTCGAACTCAGCGCCAAAGTTACTCCTAATCGATCGGCCAATTCACCAATCAATCAATCGTATCAATCAATCAATTCAGCCTTTCAGCATTGTGACATTCATCCATTGACGTATAGTAAAGATTCAATTCTTACACGCACACACATTCACAGAAATCTATCGTCATTATGATACTAGCTTATGTCCTATGGGCTCTATCGATGGCCTGGCTGATCAACGCTCAGGATTATCTGGGCTGCTTCTCAGATAACAAAGGCGAACTACAATCGGTCTTCATGTATCAGACATCAGGCAACTGCCTAAGTAACTGCACAGGCATATCGAACTATTTCTACATCTCGGGGAAAAGCTGCTACTGCGTCAACAGCAAACCAGAGGATAAAGTGAGCGATTCCATGTGCAACACAGTATGTCCCGGCTACGATCTAGACAATTGTGGTGGACAGGGTGTTTATGGGTACTGGGAGGTCCCAGAGGCTCAAAGAATAGCTGGAGGTGACAGCGATGATACCAATTCAAATAGCGCAGCGGGAACTTCACAAACATCACCATCAGACATACCAAGTTTTTCTACAATAGCCACCCTAACAACAACATCAGAATCATCCACAACAACAACAAACTCTGAAATAACAACACCATCATCATCTTCTACCTCAACCACGTCAGAGTCATCATCTGAAACACCCACATCTTCATCCACTTCATCGTCAACTACAACTACCTCCTCCGAGGAATCATCAGTAGAATCTACATCCTCAACATCATCCACCGGCAAGCCAACACCAATAATAGTTACAATATCTGGCAAGGAAACGGTCTATGTGACCGAGGTGCCTTCCAGTACATCTACTACTGGAGACGACGCGAACAGCACGTCAGCTTCTTCAGCCTCAAATACGACGGGCAGCGATACAGCTGCAGAAGAGGAAAAGAAATCCAAGACGCCTGTTGGGATCATTATTGCTATAGTTATATCGCTACTTGTTGCGTTGACGATTTTCCTGTTTGTCATGTATCTGCTTTGGAGGAGATACTCAGCGACGCATTCTGCATACACAGCATCGACGTACTCGGATGACATTGCACTCAAATTTCCAGCATCGGCAGCAGCACATCATGGAACGGACTTTATGCAGGTTGATCAACGATTGAACCCAGTCATGCTCGGTGAGCGAAGACTCAGCGAAGGAAGTATTGATGATAAACGCGATTATTCAAGAAGAATTCTATAGAAGGGGAGGGGCTAAGTAGGTGAGTGTGTGAGTGTGTGTGTGAGTGTGGGATTTGCGATGATATTACCTCAATTGTTCACGCCTGGGTATGATGCCTACGCCCCTTTTTTTTATTTTCATTATTGTGGTTGTTGTTGATTTTTGGTTGGTTAATTTATTGGTTAATTGGTTATTTATTATAGTATTGTGTTTACTGTCAACACTTTCTTTTAGGTGAAGAATAAAATGATAGCAGGGTGGTTCAACTTTCGTTGATAGGTGGTGATGATGATGATTATGATTTTGATTATGTTGTTAGCCAATAGAATAGCTGCTTTGCATACCCTGTGGTTCACAATATCACTCACTTTACTGGCTTATGCTATTTTTATTTTTTTATTCGTTTATGTTTTTAGCTTTGGGTTCGTTCATTTGTTCAATCTTTTTATCTTGTCAAACTCAGCAAACGGTGAAAACAGTTAATTGGCGCATTCCATTTTACTCCACAATTCTTCAAGATCCCCTATGATGTGTGCTGCTTATCAAAATACCTCTTTTTTATTTATTTCATAATGTTT
This sequence comes from Geotrichum australiense, assembly GCA_030563945.1. Taxonomy (NCBI): domain Eukaryota; kingdom Fungi; phylum Ascomycota; class Dipodascomycetes; order Dipodascales; family Dipodascaceae; genus Geotrichum; species Geotrichum australiense. The sequence continues at coordinate 37,631 of JAJMKR010000009.1, read as the reverse complement.
TTATTTTTATATTTTTTTTATTTTCCTTTCTTTAGGATTGTAGAAAAGTTTTGTTTTACTCGGTTTGTTTGTCTGTATTTTCTTAGTAGAGAATGGCAAATGTCTGATATAAATTTGCCATATTATCATAGAACCACCATACTAATCCCATTTAAGATGATGAGTATTCAAGTACCAGTGTATTTCATTCTTCTATATGATAGATCATCATTCTCATATACGCATTCTAGTGATCATTGAAGCTTTTTGAAAAGTTGAAAAAAATGTAGCTATTTGAACAGTTAGCACCGTTTCAAATCTCATTTTTGTTCTTTATATAAATTTACCAACCAACATTCTTTTCTTACCTTACCGGCAATTTCCTTTGTTTTTTCAGTTTCATCAAAGTTTCCTTGCACAACCACCATCCCTAGAACCTTTACAACAAACCATTTTCCTCTTCACCATTCACCGTTTCATCACTCTATCCTATTCCGTCCTAGCATTTCCAATCTTTACAAACCTGCTCCGTCCCAGACATGAATTGACAGCCAACTTTCATCAATCGACTTGATATATCTAGCCCAAATATTTGTGTCAAAAAGTTCTATTTTTAGCTTCATTTTTAACTACCGTACCATTCTTTTTTTTTCTTTCTTGTAGTAAAACTCAAAATATGCACTCAAAAACTTTTTTTTCTCTTTCCTTCTACACACTTAAAACTGTGCTAACTGTACAACTAACTGCATAAAATAGAAGAAAAAAAAGAGACCTGAGGCTGGAGGCTGGAGGCTAGAGGCTTGGGTGATTTGGCGTCGAAAAAAATGCTTGCAAAACCTGTCAGATTTTAGCAAAAAAAAAAAAGGGTCCAGAGTAGTTTGACAATGTGAAATTGTCCAGTTTTAAGAAATGTCTAGAATTCATTAACCAGAACTAGAAACTGTAGATTATACTTATATAGGGATATCTGTGAGATTGTTGTTGTTGTTGGTGTTTAATTCATTGATTATCGATTGTTCTGCTCCATGTTTCTTGATCCTTTCTTCGAAATCCAAGCTAGAAAAAAAAAAAAGAAAAGAAAAGGGGAACCTAAACGAGAGAAGAAAAAAACCTTAATTCTAAGAATGGAAAGAGATAAGCTAATCTAAAAAAAACTAGTCCTGTGTCAAAAATTCTAATTAGGAAACTCTTGTCCAAAAATCATTTTGTGTCAACAAAATTGTACCCATTGTGGAGATGATACATAGTACTTATGACTGATACCTGGGTTCTTTCCCATAATAAAAATTGTTTTTCCCCCATAATAACATTTTAGGAAATCCTTTTGTGTCAACATAATTCAATTGTGTCGAACAAAATACCCGAAGTAGAGAGACATTGGTGAATTTGTGACACAGGCCTAAAAAAAACTAAAAAAAAAAGGGTTTCATAAAGTACAGTTATACTGTACACGCAAAAAATTAAAGTATGCACCCACGGTGGGAGTCGAACCCACAATCTTCAGATTACTGAGGAGACTTAGAAGTCTGACGCGTTAACCATTGCGCTACGCGGGCTGCTTCTTATTTTGAAATTTTGACGGTGCTATATGTATAAAAGAAAAGCAAACGGCTGAGTAAGATTATTTTGTGATTTTGTTGGAAATGAATTAAAATTGATCAGATACCTCTGACTAATTGTTTCCTAAGTTATATCTAGTAAAAAATAGCTAATTTTCTAGGGTTTTTTTTAGTTTTTTACTTTTATTTCTTGACAAACTCTGTTTATTCGACTTTTCTAGATACTGTCAAAGGGCTTGAAGCCGCTTTTCATTCATTCATGAAGCCGTTATTGAGTTCTTATCCTCCAACCAGGCTATTTTAACTCAACAATAAACTCTGTAATCTTTAGGGCCCTGAGTGTTTGTTGTAACGGTTTCTTCGTTATAAACTGTGACATTAAAATCACTCAAGTAAAAGCAGGTTTCCCTTTACACTTAGAATTTATTTCAAGTAGAATTGGCAGCGTCAAAATACAAAAGTATTCATACAACAGTAACGCACGAGATTGTGAGCCTCGTCGCAACGCAGATTGTTCGGTTTTTACTGAACCACAATTACATGTCTTCTTCATTGTTATTAACATTATTTGTATTTTATTTATTAGTATAAATTTTTTATAAGTTATTTGACATAGGACAATAAACTGATTATGAATGAATGAATTTGTATTTATTTTTATTAGTTCAGATTTTTTGTAAGGTATTTGGCATAGGACAATAAACTGATTATGAATGAATGAAAAATCTGTATTAATAAAACTGGGTAATTACGGATGCTGATTACTTGCCTATTATATTTTCAACTATTAACACTTACAATTGATCATATTGTTAATTTGTGATTTACGAAACTTTACATAATAAAAAAACAGTCTATGAATGAATTAACTTCAATCATACACCCATCCACCAGCTGTTTCCACAAAAGATATATATTGTCTGTCTGTAGTTCAGATATCAGAGATTTAATAAGGACTACCTTCTTTGGAGTTGCCTAGACACTTAACTTAAATACTCTTCTTTCTACAGTTATGGGTGCATTTAATTGGAATTTCAAGCATATTTTGATTCTTTGTTATTCTTCAGTTTTGCTAATTCTGATTTTGTTATGGCTTCTAAAACCTAACTCAATAGTGAAAAATTTGGAATTTTCCCAAAATGGTAGAATGTATTGAAGAATAGTCCCAAATAGGAAACTATATATACCTACGAACATTCAAGTGTTGATGGAACTTGAACTGTATTGCGTAGAGTCGTAGACTTTGCTAATTACCGGTATATAAATGATTCTGACTTCATATTGCTGTTAAGAAACTATGTCCCGTAAGTTTTACATCTGCTTGTTTAAATGATGGTTATATAAATCTCTGATCTGCTCTATGTACACGACATTCGTTATCAAATTACTGGTTAGTCCGGCAAGCCCGCTTCTTTTTCAACTCCTATCTGTCAACGAGCCGACTTTCAGTCACTTTCTAACTCAATAAATGCTCACCTAAAACTACTGATACTTGCGTATTACCTCGCATCTTATGTATTTTCTGTAAGTGTTTCCATACTTTACTATACCTTCAACCAAGATTTATTTTGGTATCTGTACCCGTCAATTTTTACTTATTTCTTATAAAAGTTGTCTTCTTCCATCAACCATTCTACACTGGAATATTGTTTATTCCATTTGTGCACTTTATTTCTAAACTACTCTTTCTACGTTTTACAAGACTGTGTGTTATCATATATCCTATGACTTCTCATACAGAATTTACATCTCTGATGTTACATGCAGTAATTTCATCAGTTTAGTATAGTTTTACAAAGCATACCAGATAATCATTTCCATTAAAGCTATCATGTATCTTTGCCTTTAAAGGTTTTACTATAATCGTCAAATATAAATTATACGCAAAATATTTATGAAGTCACACTCATGTTTGCAATAGTTGATTCCTGCTACAAGTAGGCTCAAAGCATATTCTATACAATACTTGCGCACAATACAGGTACTAATGATCTTTTTGATGAATACTGATCTATTACTTTAGATTTTATCTTCTTCTGCACTATTTTACCATGTTTATCCAAAAACTTTTGAAAAATTCATTACCATTCACAATCCTTTGCATGTTCTGTTTCTATTATTTGCATTGTCACAATGACCAAAAACTATTAACCAATGTTTGGATACATGATACTTGAATTTTATTGAGTTGTTCAAAAAATTCTTTTAACCACCTTGCACTAAAATTTGCTATGTGCATCCTGCAAAACATTTTTTTGAAACAGCCAATACTTTTAAAAGCCTGGTCCATATTACAACTGCTTCACAGATACTTGTACATTTACAAAAAGCGTTTAAACCTACTGCAGTTTGAAAGTCTAGTTTCAAAATTTTGTCAAATCGTTTAAAAAATTGTTCCAACCACCCGATACTACAATTTTCTATGTCTGTCCACCAAATATTATCTTATAAAAGTTATTATTATTTGAAAATTCGTTGCAAATTTGAAATGAGCTGTACACATTCTTTGGCCTAGAACAAACTATATCTAGTCAACCTTGACAAATAGTTTCAAAAATCTATCAAAACCTCTAGAAAATTGAATTGACCACCTTATATCATAAACCTACCACGGAAATTTACCATATCTCTTCTTCTAAGAATACTTCAATGAGTTTCAACTGAAGTTCATTTTTCTACCTTATATTCAGTTGTATCTTGCTTCTGTATCAGCGACGCAAACCCTCTTCAGACGTAATTAAATTTACGCTGAGAGGCTGCATTTGCCGTTTTTACAGGAACCCACATATCTCTAAAAATAAAGGTAAATAAAAGTGTAAAATATGAAAGAACCATCGCGCCAGAAGCTATGAGCCTACTGAAATAAGTCAAAAATCATTTCCACGATCAACTTTAAATTTTAACATCAGCTTCTAAATATCAACAGTTGACATCCAAAAACAGGGTCTCAAACACTGTATTCTAGTAATTATTCGTTCATTTTTTCTCTAATGTCGAATTGCAATTGACAGAATAGCATAGAGTATGTTTGACTGACATGCCTGCACAGTCCCCTGCGAGGAACTACTCTATTATTAGGACAGGTCGTTTTTAACTGAATTCTTTATCTAAAACACTTTAGACCACATAGCTGACAATTGGAGAGAGTTATAGATTAATATTGGAATGACTAGCTACAAATAATTACAAAAAAGACTGATATTTAAAAAGTAGGAACAGCGTGTGTTTGAAAAACAATGCGTGTAAATATTTTATTTCTTACAATATTTTCTGGAATGCCCAAATTATACATCATCTATAAGCATGATCAATATATAACGTGTTAGTCCATAATCCCGTATTGCCATAAGATATCAAACTTCGTCTTATAAAAACACACCGCATTCAAAATCGAAAAGCTCACTTACTAACAAACTTCTTTAATTTTGAAACGGACTGACTAGACAACGGCCCCTTTCCTTTACTAAGCCACGAACCTGCAGATTTCTTAGGAGCTGCCTTTTTCCCCTCTTCTACCTTTTCTGGTTCTGCCTTGACCAGATCCAGCTTTACATCAGGCGCTTCAGTAATGTCTTTTATTTTGTCAAAATACTCTGGTTTCAGCAAGTTACCTTTTGGCACATTGGTGCTTCGTTCCCTATCCCATTCAAGATATAACAGCGTTCTTCCAGAAAATTTCAAATCTTTGTACAAAACTTTCTTCATGTCGTTAAAAATGACTTTTGGTGGATTGATAAATAGTTTGAAAGGTGTGTTTGTATTAAGAATCGATTCAACAAATGCATAAACTGAACCAATGGTTTCCGATGACATAAATGTACAGTCAATGTTAGTTTGATCTGGCAGTCTAATGCGAATCTTGAGATTGGCAGGTGCCTGCTTCTTTTGTTCCAATTTTGCTGCTAGGCTTTTCGTCATAAGAGGCCTATCAGATGGTTTGTAAGTACGATGTAGTTGATCCAAGAGTTTTTGAGATTGAGCAACGTTAGGGATATGGACGGATTCATCTTCACCTTCTATCACACGAGTCGTTGCACTTGCTGTGTAAATCGATATGTTTCGCGAAACAGGAAGCCCAGGATCTGTGGCAGGAGACGTAGAAGATTCTTTAATCTCTGGCGAAAAAGCTGAATCTGACATATTAGCATCAGTGGAATCTGCATGGGTATCACTTTTTTCAAGAGCTGGATCAGACATAGTAACATCAGTGGACGATGAATGAGTAGTATTAAGTTCTGAAATTGTACTGGATTTCACATCAAAAGAATCGCTAGTGTTTTGTGAGGTTTGTTCAGGGGAGACCTTTTCGTTGTTTGGTAAAGATACTTGTGTAATGATAGAGTCGTCTGGCTTTTCAGGTCTACTCGGCGCATTTGTGGTATCCTTGCTTGATTGATTCACAAACTTTTCCAACACCTCTTGGAATGGCAGGTCAGTTTTCTCAAATCTAACTCTAAGAGATTCCATCTTTCCATCAATTCCAAGTTCCTTCAAACTCTTTTTCAGATCGTCGACTTCGGTTATTCTTACTTTATAACTTGCTACCACTGGTTTCTCGTAAGCCAAATGTCCACTTGAGCTTGTAACTTGATGCTTCACACATCTCTTGGTGATGTTTATGCCAGACTTGTTCTCAAAATACTCAAGAACTTCCCAAAGTGATGTGGAGCTGGGGAACGTATTCTTAAGCTGTTCACTAAATGAAGGTGGAAGATCTTCGACATTCAGCTTAATTGTGACGTCAGTGATTGATAACTCTTTGCGCTTTTGTGCAGCGGTGGCCAATACGAGCTCCAGTTTTGCGTTTTGTGTTAAATTGGTCAATCGTAGAGGGGATGAAAGGTCAAGAACTGTGTTTTTGTGCCTGCAATTCAGTTAGTGACTGATACCATTGATTGCCACCATAATATACATACTTTAGCACATAATTCGACTCTTGGTTGAATTCAAAGACTTTACATGCTTTCTGACGTAGTTCTCTAATTGTGGTGGAAGGTGTACAAACTAGTTTCGCAGTTCGCGATTGAAATTGTACATTCACACTAGATACCATTGAATCTTGGAAATATGTTGTTGTTGATAGACGAATTAGTTTATTGATTCAGAGATTAGGACAAGAAGGGGTGAGAACATGCGAGAAAGATTTAATCAGCCTTGTATAAAGTTATTCTTATTTTTGTTAGACGGGGTAGTGGATATTAGGGTTCACAGCATTTCTGAACAAAATTATTTTATAAAGTCTATATCTTAAGCCATATAATAGAAAAATTAATGTCAAAGCACATTGTTTATTTCACATCTGGTTGGCCTGACAACAATAACGCCGATGTATTTTTTAGAGCTTTGTTTGTTTACACACGAATATACACACAATAAGCTAATACACAATTTTTACTTTAACCTATTTCTCCTCCAAGGTTCTTTTTTCCCAGCTTCTAACCATCAACATATATATACTTTCATCCAGCCAGCAATGGTCAGAACTCGAAAACTTCCTCGAAAAGATGGAGTTCCTGTAAATACAACGAAACCTGTAAAGATTCAGAAGTCAATCAAAAGCAGGAAACAGATCAGATCGGTGCTGGAGGATGTTGAGACGCGAAATCAAGAATACTCAGAAAAATCCGAACTGTTAGACATACATTCGACTGTAGAGGAAGAGAAAGAAAATTTAACTGTCAAAAATACTGTTGTTGAAGAAGAATTTGAAGAAGTGGATTCCGGCGATGCTCAAGACGAAGATATGGAAGATAGTCAGAGCGATGATTCAGTAAATCACGAAATCGAAGAAAACGGTGTCACTAACGACAGTCAACAAGACGACATAGATGAAGATCTAGACAAAAGCGAAAATGAACGTGAAAACATGACCGAAAGTGAAAGCGACGTTGAAATCATTGGGCAAGATATTAATAGTTATCATGCAACCGTCAAAACTGAACCAACTAACGGATCAGTAAAAAAACATACACCAACCGAAGACGAATACCTCGATTCAAATGACGATGAAAACGAACATGAACCAGAACAAGCGATACCCATAAATACAGATGATATTGCAAAACCATCATCTACAACACCCACCAGAACGAGTACAGAAGACATTCCTCAACCTACTCCGACTGTCAAATCAAACGTTTTAGACACTCCACATAAAACTCCGATAGCTTCCAAGCCATTAGAAACGCCGACGTCTAAACAACCTATTGACTTTCAGAAACCCGATTGGACAGTTTCACGGAAGCTTACAGCTGAGTTCTTGAATTCGCCAAAGAGGAACGAAGGCTTAGTCACGGTCTCACCATCGAAAAGCCGCATGAGATCGATGACAGCCAATCTAGAGGATCTTCCGCCAAAACCCCGACTGGTTATTGGGAAACTCGTTCTCGAAAATTTCAAGAGTTATGCTGGACGACAAGTTATTGGGCCTTTTGATAGCGTAAGTGATTTGAAGTTTTATTTTATGACGGTTCTGTTTCTAACTTTTTTTAGTCTTTTTCAGCTGTTGTTGGCCCGAATGGTTCGGGAAAATCAAATGTTATCGATTCGCTACTGTTTGTGTTTGGATTCAGAGCAAGCAAGATGCGTCAGTCAAAAGTGTCCAACCTGATTCATTACTCGAGTGCCTGCCCAGATTGTTCATATTGCTCAGTTGAAATTCATTTTCATCTTGTTGTGGATCCCATGCCTGGTGCTACAGGAGATCCAGAAGTTGTCCCAGAATCTCAACTGATAGTATCCAGAAAAGCATACAAAAATAATTCATCCAAATACTTTATCAACGGTCGAGAGAGCAATTACACAGAAGTCACGACACTGATGAAGGAGAAGGGAATTGATTTGGATCATAAGAGATTCTTGATCTTGCAGGGTGAGGTCGAAAGTATCGCACAGATGAAACCTAAAGCAGAAAATGAGAACGACGATGGGCTACTGGAGTACCTCGAAGATATTATTGGAACGTCGAAATACAAAAAAGAGATTGAAACAACAGAGGCCAACCTGGAGGAACTGAATGATGTATGCACAGCAAAATCTGGAAGGCTGGATGTGGTTAGACGTGAACGAAATAGTTTGAATACTAAGAAGAACGAAATTGTGGGATACATGAAATGCGAAAACGAGCTTACATTGAAGAAATCACTCTATTACCAGTATAATATATACAAACTTTCGGAATCACTGAAAACTAGCGTCGAAGAGATGGAAGCTACGAAAGCAAAACTACAAGAGCAAAAAGACAGCACAGCTGGTCATCAGAAAGAAGTCGAAAGCCTTGAGAGAGAAATCAAAGAGAGTTCCAAAGTTTTGGATGAGTTGAAGAAGTCACTGTCGAAAGTCTCAAAACTCATGTCCAAAGCCGAAATCGAAAAAGTCCAGTATGAAGAAAGGTCTAAACACATGGGAAATCAACATAAGAAGCTTGCTAAAACGATTTCGACTGCTACACATGCACTCAACGAAGCCAACTCATGGATTCAGAACTACACAGAAGAGTCCGAAAACATGCAAACAAATCTTGCAGAGCTCGAAGTTGAATGGAAGTCGAAATCAGCCGAGCTTGTAGAAGTTCAGAACAGCATGAAGGGCAAAACTGAAGGAATAACTGCTCAAATTGAAGTCTATCAGAAGGAGCTAGAACCATGGGCGCAAAAAATCTCCAACAAAGAGTCGGAAATTGCAGTTGCACAAAGTAGAATTGATTTACTGATGGAGCGACAAGTTTCGGCCAAACAATCACTGAAGTCGGCAAAGGCAAATATTGAAAAAATTGCAAATGACGGTATGGCTAAAGAAGAAGAATCAAAGAATCTGGAAAACCAGCTAGAACACACGGTGGAACAAATTGAACTCGGTGTAGAAGATTGCCAACACGCCAGGTCAGTACTGAAAAAAATGAAGGCAGAATTGGATGCTACGCGACAGAAGGTTCAAGCAGCTCAGGAAGCTAACAAATCGGTAAAATCTCAAGGACGCGTTCTGGAAAGTCTTTTACAATTGAGCAATTCCGGTCGGGTTTCAGGGTTTCATGGTCGATTAGGAGCACTTGGAAGTATCGAGTCTAAATATGATATTGCTATTTCGACGGCATGTCCAGCACTTGACAATCTTGTTGTTGAAACGGTCGAAGCTGGTCAGATTTGTATCGATTATCTCAGGAAAAACAATATTGGCAGAACCAAGTTGATTTTACTCGAGAAACTTCCTCATAAGAATATGAACCCTATTGAGACTCCAGAAAATGTTCCTAGATTGGTAGATCTTGTCAAGCTGAAGGACGAAAAATTCAGAGCTGCTTTTTATAGTGTGCTTGGCGATACTCTTGTGGCTGAGAGTGCAGAGCAGGCGAGGAGAATTGCGTATGGTGGGAAGAGATGGAGAGTTGTCAGTTTGCAAGGAGTGCTGATCGACAAATCTGGTACCATGGCAGGTGGTGGTCAAGTCTCGAGGGGAAAAATGAAAGACAAAATCACAGAGTCTGGAGTTTCCGAAAAACAACTTAGGGCTTTGGAGGCTGAACTGGAGAACCAAGAAGAAAAGTACAAAGAGGCTGACAGTACACTGGATGTGATGGAGAATCAGTTGAAGGAGCTGAAAGAACAAAAGCCGCAGTTGGAACTGGGAATTTCTAAATGCAACATGGAAGTCGAGTCGCTTGCGAATTTGTTAGAAGAGTCGAAAAAGCAGTACAAAGAGCTGTCACGAGAAGTGAAGAGCAACCTACCGTCCCCTGAAGAAATCGAAAAGCTAGAGAAATCAAAGGCAAAGTTGGAAGACGAACTTGAGAGTTTACGACAGCAAAGCAGCGTTATTGAAGAAAAGATTGAGGATTTGCAGGCCAAAATTATGGAAATCGGTGGTGTCAAATTGAGGTTTATTAAATCGGAACTCGACAGCATTCAATCGAAAAAAGACATTATCTCGAAAAGAATTTCAAATGGAAATATGGAAAAGTCAAAGAAACTGAATGAGGTGAAGAAACATGAACGAACGTTGAAAAATGCGCAGACGGAGCTGGAAAAATCGCAACAAGGGTTTGACGATAGTGGCGAGGAACTGGCGAAAAGGGTAGCAAAGGTGAATGAGCTGGAACAACAGGTTGACCAGGTTAAGATCCAAGTTGAAGAAATGGAAGACAAAGTCAGTGCATTGAAGGCGGACCGCGACGAAAAATCAGGACTAATTAATAAAGTTCTCTCATCAAGAATCGAGCTTACGAATAAACTGGAGACCATCGAAGGCCACGTCGAAGAGCAAACCCGCAAACTAAACTCGTACAAATCCCGAATCAACGACCTCAAACTGCACCAAATCAAAGACCTTGTCGACCCTGAAGACGGCGAACCACCTGAAGACGACCCAACCCTCGAATCCTACACGGCCGACCAACTCGGGCAAGTCGACGCGCACAAGCTCAAGCGAGAGATTGCCAAGTTCGAAGAAAAAGCGAAATCCGGGAGGATTGATTTGCAGGTGCTGCGCGAGTACCGGCGGCGCAACCAGGACTACCTTGACCGCAAAGCGGACCTGGCCACGTCGCTCGCGGCCCGCAACGAGCTCAAAGACCGCGCCGAGCAGCTGCGCACCACGCGCTACACCGAGTTCAAAACCGGGTTCAACATCATCTCGCTTAAACTTAAAGAGCTGTACCAGCTCATAACCATGGGCGGTAACGCGCAGCTGGACCTTGTTGACTCGCTTGACCCGTTCTCTGAAGGCATATTATTTTCGGTGATGCCACCGAAAAAGTCGTGGAAGAACATTAGTAACCTATCCGGAGGCGAGAAAACGTTGTCGTCGCTTGCGCTTGTTTTTGCATTACACCATTATAAACCGACGCCGCTGTACGTGATGGACGAGATTGACGCTGCGCTTGATTTCCGGAACGTGTCGATTGTGGCGAACTATATTAAGGAACGAACGCGCAATGGACAGTTTGTGGTGATTAGCTTGAGGAATGATATGTTTGAGTTGGCGAACCATTTGGTGGGGATTTATAAGGTGAAGGGAATGACGAAGAGTGTGGGATTGAAGAATTTGGATTATATTGGGAGGAGATGAGATGGAGGTGGTTTTTTCTTATTGTTTCGTTGATGAGAGTTCATTCATTCATAATCAGTTTATTGGAGAGGATTTGTATATGTACGCATGTATCTCTATCTATCTATTATATTTATTTTCAATTTTTCCAAAACCTCTCCACCATTACCATTACCACAAAAGATTACAAAGATCAAAATAACTCCATTCGTTCATCATGAACAGTATCCACCCCATTACCTCCAACTTTACTTGCACTCATACCCAATAGCGTACAACAAGCTGTACAACAAACTGAACAATATATACCAGGCATACCTAAGACATGTTTACAAATTATACTTTATCTAATACTTAGGTTACATTAAATTACGATTGAAAAATTAAAAAATACTTAAAATTAAAGATTAGATAAAAGAACGCTTAGAAAAAAAACAAGGTTGAAAAATATGTGGTTTCGAGAGAAGGTAAAGAGTATTACAAAGTGAAAACGTTTTTCTTCTTTTCTTTCAATATTTCCATCTTTTCTAGAAACTCATTCAAACCATCATTACCCTTCTATATAACTTCAGTATCTACTGTTGGGATTGCAAATTAATCCATGACCAAATTTCATCACCCATTCATTCATAAATAAAACAAAAAAGATTTTTTGTATTTTACACATAACTCATTTATATATTATTACATTTTTTTTTTCAAAATCATTTTAAATCTTGTTCAAAGTCAAAACAGCTCTGATACACTCACCAGTGTGCATATCTTCAAAAGCCTTGTTGACCTCATCCAAAGGTCTTCTGTGCGTAATGAATTCATCAACCTTAATCTTACCATCCATGTAGTCATCGACAATTCCAGGCAATTGAGAACGTCCCTTAACACCACCAAAGGCGCATCCTCTCCACACTCTACCAGTGACCAGTTGGAATGGTCTCGTTGAGATTTCTTGACCGGCGGCAGCGACACCAATGATAATGGATTGACCCCAACCCTTGTGACAAGCTTCTAGGGCAGCTCTCATGACGTGCACGTTACCGGTACAGTCAAAGGTGTAGTCAAGACCACCATCAGTCAATGCAACAAGTTCTTCCTGAACAGGACGGGAGAGAGCTTTAGAGTTAATGAAATCAGTGGCACCAAACTTCTTGGCCCATTCCTCCTTCTTGGGATCAATGTCGACAACAAAGATCTTACCAGCTTTGCGGGCGGCAGCACCTTGGACGACGGAAAGACCGACGCAACCGGCACCGAAAACAGCAACATTGTCGCCTTCTTGAACGTTGGCAGTGATGGTGGCAGCACCGTAACCGGTGGTGATACCGCAACCAAGAAGACAAGTTCTGTCCATGGGAGCTTTAGGATCAACGGCAACGACCGAGATATCAGTGACGACAGTGTATTCTGAGAAGGTTGAGCAACCCATGAAATGCAAGATATCGACGGTACCGTTCTTAGCTTTGAATCTTGTAGTTCCGTCAGGCATCACACCTTGACCTTGGGTGGCTCTAATTTTACCGCACAAGTTTGTTTTTCCGGACTTGCAGAACTTGCATTCACCGCATTCTGGGGTGTAGAGGGCAATGACATGGTCGCCGACCTTGACGTTAGTGACGCCTTCACCGACGGACTCGACAATTCCGGCACCTTCGTGACCGAGAATGACGGGGAAGGCACCTTCTGGGTCGCTGCCAGAGAGGGTGTAAGCGTCAGTGTGGCAAACACCGGTGTAGGCTAGTTTGATACGGACCTCGTGGGCTCTGGGAGGGAGGACTTGAATTTCTTCGATTGAGAGGGGTTTTCCAGCTTCCCAGGCAATTGCAGCTTTGCAGGTGATGATTTGACCTTCAGTTGACATTTTATTTGATTATAGATGGACGATTGATTGGTTGAATGGACTGTTGGTATATACTTTAGTGAGAAGAGGAAGAACTAAAAATATATAAAAAAGTAGCAAAGAAAGAAAGAAAGAAAGAAAGAAAGAAAGAAAGAAAGAAGAGAAATAGAAATAGAAATAGAAATGGAAGGATTTTTATATAATTTTCTGGATTTTGGATTCGGGATTAGACATGTATTTTTGATTGAAGAGTCGTGCGGCTACCAGAGGGAAGAAATTACCCGATTTGGTAAAAACATTAAAAAAATATAAAAAATTAGAAATCAAGTTTAAAAGCAAATTTTGCAGTCAGCGAAAAGGAAAAAAATGAATGAAATGAAATGAAAAATTTTATGTGTTTCTGTGACGGTACTGTGAATAATGAAATTGAACTATGTGTTGTTATGAGTCGACACCGTGGTTCTAGAATTGGAGGATTGGCTGTGTTTGGTGGTTGTGGTTTGGTTTGGTTTTGTTCCTTGGGGAAAGAATCAGATGGAACAATAATTACTGTAATAGATACTGGCATATTATCAATCTTTCTCTGTATATTAAAATAATAAGCTGAATTGAACCAGACTAAACTGGTAAATTGTATTAAACAAATTATACTATAGAGATGACCATTTCATTCATAGATCCAATTGAACAGAAATCACAGATTCAACAGATTCTCTGCTATACCAAACCAAACCAAACCAAACTAAACAAGCAAGCTCATACTACAAATTAAGCTTTTTTTCACTTATCCACATAGTAAAATTTGGTTTTAGAAGCAACAACATGATAATATCAATCAATTCTATTCTATCTATATAGATCTGTATGTATAATATATATTCCAACTATCAACAAGATTAAGAACAAGAGTAGGAACCAATTCTTTAGTCTTTAAACATTTTCAAAACAAGCCAATAAAAACAAACCATTTCAATTCCAAAGCCTGATATCAAAGTGTACCGCACACAGTTTTTTTTTTTTTTTTTTTTTTTTTTTGATTTCCCCCGGGCCACATTAAATTCTAATGAGCCAATTCCCCACACATTTAATTTCCCATACTGTCGTCCAACTATGGTAAGGAGCCTAAAGACAACTTTACTATGATAATTATCCTATGGTAAAGAAATCTAAAGATCATTACGATATTATCATGGCACAGATAGTTTCTCAATATTACAATAATAAAATCGTACTATAACATCTAAATATATTAGACTTACGTCACTAAACAATCCAAGAACTCAATCTCTTTCCCAAAAACTCTACCACCAACCCAGTCCCAACTGCCCACACACCTAACCCAATCAACAACCACAAAATCATTCAAAGGTCAGATCAGACATTGATTTTAATTGGCACCTACAAATCCTTATCATTCTATACGATACGACACAGCAAAAAAACGAAAACACCGTACTGTTCCTGTTCCATAATATTGTCATCTGTGGACTTTTATCGGTGTTGTGTGCAGGCAGCTCTTTGTAGATTTGGAAGCACGTTTTTGTATGGTGGTCGGTCCAGTTTAAGCGACACAATCAAATGTTAATGGGAAGATAAGAAGCACATGAGTCTATAGACTGTGTAACTTGATACTTACGATTTGGATATTATATTTTAAGTACTGTGCTCTACAAAAGTTGTGTTTAGTCTGAAGCCTTATACATCTGGTCAGACTGTGTATATAGTATTATATAAAGTCTTTTTCCTAAGTTACTTGTTACTTCTAATGGTACTGCATCGTAATTTACTACACGCAATGTTCCCCTACCTCTTCTCCCTTTCACGATCTCTCTCTAAATTAATAAACAACTTCAAAATGAATCCATCTCTTCATTTATTTCATTATACATATACAAAAGTCTAAACCCATTTCACATACTATACCATCACCATACCCCCTCTCCTCCCACCTACTACTTGATATACTGCGTAACCTTCAAATCCTCCGCAACTCTAAACTCACCCTCCGTCTTTTCCCTCACCTCCTCGACCGTAACATCCGGTGCAATTTCCACCAACGTCAATCCACCTCCATTCCCCTCTCCCTCCAAGTCCACATCAAACACCGCCAAATCCGTGATAATTCTCGAGATGCATCTGGCGCCCGTGAGCGGCAACGTGTTCACCTTCTTGATCTTGGAATGCCCGTACTTGTCCGTATGCTCGGTACACACAACGCACCGCGTCTTCCCCGGGTTAGCTACAAGATCCATCGCTCCGCCCATACCTTTCACCTTCCCGGGGACCGTCCAGTTGGACAAATCGCCCGATTGTGAAACTTGCATTGCGCCGAGTAGCGTCAGGTCCATGCGTCCGGAACGGATCATGCCGAACGAGTCTTCGGACCCAAATACTGATGCGCCTGGTAATAGTGTGGCTGTCATCTTGCCCGCATTGATCGTGTCTGGATCTTCTTGACCTGGGTATGGCAGTGGACCCAGACCCAAAACGCCGTTTTCAGATTGGAGCTGTAGCTCAATGTTGGGGTCAGCAAAATCAGCCGCAAGTAGAGGAATGCCAATTCCAAGATTGACATACTGGCCTTCCTGGAACTCCTGGGCAGCGCGTCGTGCGACCCTTTCTTTCCGGGACAGGACGTGTGGAGACGACAGCGCGGCCTGTTCCTCGGGCGATTTCCTGTAAATGACCTTCTCAAACTGCTTCGGGTGTGTGGACTGGATGATGGCGTGGACGTAGATCCCGGGGAGGGTTATTTCGTTTGGCGGAATTTCGTCTACAATCTCGTCAGCTTCGACGATGGTGAACCGCGACGCGCGCGCCATGACGTTGTTAAAATTGAGTGCCGTTGACCGGAACGTGCAGTTCCCAAGGCGGTCCGCCTTGTGCACTTTGATGATTGAGACGTCGCCGGCGATGGCTTCTTCGAGGAGGTACTTTTTCCCGTTGAACAATCGGGTTTCTCGTTTTTTACTTTTTTCAAGGACCGTACCGTTTTTGCCGTAGAGGACAACCATTTCGCCGGACTCGACGAAGGTGTTGGCCCCGGTCGGGGTGTAGAATGCCGGCACGCCGTTTGCGGCCGCGTTGACGCGCTCGGCAATGGACCCCTGCGGTGTCAGTTCCAGTCTAATTTTGCCCGAGATGTAAGCGTTTTCGAAATATTTGTTTTCGCCAATGTAGCTGACGATGGCTTTGGAAACCTGACCGCTCTCAATTAGTTTGCCGAGCCCGGCGCCTTGGATTCCAATGTTGTTGGAGACAACAGTTAGGTCTGAAACGGGCTTGGTCACGATGCTGTCGATGAGAGTGGCCGGGATGCCGCAGAGACCAAAACCGCCGGAGAGAACGGTGTTGCCGGATTTGAGGTTGGACATGTCGATGGCTTGGTCTGCTGATGGGACTAGTTTGTTGATTCTTAGTAGTCTTGAAGACGTACTGAAAGAACGTTTTAGTAATTGTAACATCATTATTATTATTACTATCGACGATCTTTGTTGTCGGTGTGATTGTGTGTATTTATTCGAACGAGGATAATGTGGTTTTTTTTGTAAAACTTTTCAATATATCAAAAACTTTCTGGTTTTATAACAAAAGAGTTCAATTCAACTCGACTCTATCTACTTCAATTCGTTTCCTCTTCTGATACAAATTTTTCGAAACAGAATAAATAAAAAAATCCTCCGACTTTCACAGAACCAAATATCACCAACTTCAAAACCAAAAATAATTTCACATCCAAATTCACCAGAAAACCCAATCCATTTATATATATCCAAAAAACCCCAACCGACCAACATCCTCCCCGCCGCTCCTCCTTCTTCTTCTTCTCAACGCTTCCATTACTTCCCCCCCAGGGTTTGTTTATGGGGACATAACATACATTCTAAAAACGGAGTAAGTCCGGGGTACTTGCATCTCCGATGTTTCTCCAGATTATTGAATCTAGTTTGTGTACTGTACGTAATGAAAGTATGGGGTTTTAAAAACTTTTTTTATTTATTTTGTTTTATTTTTGTTTTCTGTTTTTTGTGAAGAGTAAAATGCTGATATCATGGGAGATGGTAGGTTTATAATGACTGGTGAAGTTTGGATCAACATTAGTTGAGTGAAGGGTTAAAGATCTTGGAGATGGTTGATAAGAAATAATATAAGATACTGTACTACGGTAAATAGTGGGTTCTTTTAAGATTTGTATGTGTTTATTTTGAGTAAGTGGGGGCAGAATTGGTACCATACTGGTACGCGCTGTACTGTGTGAGAAAATGAAAAATTTCAAAAAACTTGACAAATCCCGAGATTTTGTTATGTTTGAATGACAACATTGGCCATTACTAGAATATTTATATATAAATTTGTTTATATATCCTATATGTAGAGAGATCTTAGGTTATTCAAGGATATAGTTATTTCGTATTTTTCTTCTTTCCTATCAGATTCTGGAAACTAAATTCACCCCAGACTCCCCAAACCAGAACCAACAGGCACACTCAAACTTACCAGAACCCAACACTTACCAACCAGTTTTCCCTTTCATCTCAAAACATCTTCCCCTGAAAAAACACCTACCCATAATACTAGATAAAAACTTTTATCCAATATAAACTAAACACTAGAATAAGAATAAATAATGCACAGGGGATTGTTTTGGGTCACGGACAAACTTCGCCGTTGATTATACCGAGAAATCAAAAAAACAGAGAATTTTTTTTCTAGCGGATGAAAAGAATAATATTATTTGTATCAATGATTTGATAGAAATAAACAAGTGCTAATGTTGATAGTTTGACGTTGAAATTTGATATTAACAACTGGTATAGGATTATATCTATAAATCCTTTCTTGTAATGATTTTCATGTTAAAATTTCATTCTTACCACTCTACGCAATATAGCATTAGCTTACATTGCCTTACAATCCATAAATTTAAATGCACCACACAAAAACGAAGAAATATAAAAAATAAAAAAAATTCACCATCATCACACACCATTTACTACTCCTCTCACCTTCTACTGTTCCCTCCACTACTTCCATCCTTATACTTTTCCCTCACCATCGACACCCTCCCAGGTTCAATCTGATTACTCACCCCAAGCAGTGTCCTCGTGACCGCCTCAGTGGCCCCAATAACCGGCCGGATCACCACCACCGGCGCAGCCCGCACCACGTCCTTGGCACTCGAAACGTTGCCCATCGCGTTTCTCGCCAGCTCAAGGTTCCGGCCTAACGACTTGTAGGCTGAGGAAATTCCTTGCGAAATGGTGAGTGGTTGGTTCGCATAAAGACTTAGTTTCACTTTGACTCCGTCTTCGGACCCGGCACCACGCCCTTCGTCGTCGTCGTCGTCTGGGTCAAGTTCTTCGTCATCATCATCACCGTAGGTATCGCGAGATGCCTTGTATTCGCGACCCGTGTCGCCACTCGGACTATCGGCAACTGCGGACTCAAGAATGGTTTGCGTGCCTGCCGCCAATTTGGCACCAAACTTGATCAACTCTGATGTAGTGGTTTTCGCAAATTGAACTGCGCCTTTCTGAATCGACCTTACAACCCTTCCATCTTTCTGGTACTCTTTTACAGGCACAACCACCAAATCTTTGATCCCAGATCCCAACCTTACAATAGACCGAACTGGCGCTAATCCGGCCAACACATCGCCTAGTTGATTCGACCTAATATCCGGCATCCAGATTCCATTCAGTTTGGTTGACAACGCAGGGAACCCCGAAATACCATACAGCTTAACATGGTTTAGCGTAATGTCAGCCTCATCCAAAATGAAAAAATTCATAAACTCCGTCGTGTGTCCGGACCTCAACCCCGCATAATCGATTTTCTTCGGCTTGTAATCAAGCTTAACTTTAACCGATCTGATATCAGCCTTTTGAATAAACGGAATTTCATCTTGCAGATTGGCCATCAAAAAGTCAAACCGGTCGTCCTGGAACTCGAAAAATCGGGTTATAAAATCAACCGTATCTTGGTCAACATGCAGTCTCAGCGGTAGCACAAAAACGTTCAAAATAATTTCGGATGTTGCCAAATCTTTCACGGGCTTGACATTTTCCATAATTATGTGAAACATATTGGCACCTTCTTCCCTTGGTCCTTGACTTCGCATATACGTCAAAAATTTGTTCCATGTAGATGTTGCAACATTATCTAGTATTTCAGCATCTCGCACTTTTAAATCCAGCTTGTTAAGTACTGGATTATCAGAAATGTCGTTTATGTTAGAATAGATATCCATAGATCCATGAATCCCACTCAAATGAATCTTCACTTTATGCTGTTTTGACCTTTTGATTTTAAGCGTCTTATTATAATTATTGCCTCTTTTAGTGCTATTGATGTTGTTGACATTGGTATTAGTATTATTAGCATTATTATTGTCGTAATAGTCATGGTCGTCGTAATTGTTATAGTTGTTGCTGTTATTATTATGACCATCAACGATAGAACTGGTGTCATCAAATTCCGATTCCGTGTCGTCGTTAATATCTTTATTAATTAAACTCCTCAGCTGATCAGAATCCTGATGTGTAGACATTGAAATATAAATAGAATTGAACAAAACATCAGCAACAAGGTCTTCTCCATCATTATCCAAATTAACAGCCTGGCTGAACAGTTCTTCTTCCTCATCCTGGATCTTTCTAATTTCACCAGCTTCATACTCAACTCGTTTTACCGCATTTGATATCGTGTCTCTTGTGTACTTCCAGTCATATCCATCATGCAAATCCCAGGTAAACTCTTTGACTTTAAACTCAATGCTTATCACTGGACTCGAACTATCGCCATTATGATAATTTCCATCATTTTTGTACACACTCTTTCTACCTTTAACATCTGCTTTTTTCTCCGATTCAAAATGGTCTTCCTCAAAATTCAATTCCAATTCGTCATTCACGTGAATCGATGGTTGTGCTGGTATATCTTCAAACTCATCATCATGCCCTCCGTTTCTTGCAACTACAGCACTTAAATCCTCTTCTAATAACAGATCGGTATTAGAATAAGCCGATGAGCTTGTCGTAGATCTTGCTCCATAATAACTTTCAACAAAATCTAGACCCCTGTTCAAACTTTGAGTTCCTTCAAAGTCGTGAAAACTATCCAACCCATCGAGAAGATTTACAGGTGTTTGTACCTTTGTTCGATATTTCTTGTCAGGTGGTGTCGGCTCAGCTGAAGGCTTGAGATCGTTCACTATTTGTATAAGCGAATGAGTCGAATCCGCACATGATTTCATGTACACGCCTCCCACCTCAACACCAATGTACACAATGCCATTTTCAATTTTAATGGCCAGTGAAGTTCGATTCACTATTGCGACCGATACATATCCTTGTGAGATATATTGCATAGCAAGGTCATGCCTCGTTTTCCGACGTTGCTCATTGACCGGTAACAACGACCGTTTATCGTCGACCATGAGCAACGATGACTTGTCCAAGTGCACTCCAACTTTGATACTAGAGCCAATCTTAACGAACCCATCGCCAGAATTGAGTAGTAAGCAGACATGCGAAGGTAAATGCAGCGGCGACAGTCCAAGTACACAATCAATGAATTGAAGGGGTATGTTGACTGAACCCTGCGAATTCAGAGGGGTTTTGTGGAATTGTTTTTGGTTCTGGTTTCCAACTGAAGACTCAGGACCGGAGTCTTTTTCAAAAATCTCCAAAAACTTAACATTGTATTCAAATTGCAACCCTGATAACTTGATGAAATTAAGTTTTCCATTTTTCAGTTCAATATCGACAACATTTTTGTCCTAACAGATAATTTCCAAAGTTAGTTTCTATCCCAATAAACATTTCTCCTATTAATAACCATTCAAATTTTACTTACCCTTTTATCATTGACTTTTCGAACCAGTGAAAGATGCCCCAGCTTGGGCTCCACATCCCTCATATCTCTAACCACATGAAGATTTCCAACCAAGATACCTATCTTGCCTGACTTCATAACGTTTGTTTCCATCTGAACAAGGTCTATTTCAAATAAACTCAATTTTCCGGGAAGTTGTAATCGCACACCAACTTGTGCAATTTTCAATTTAAATATTTCGTCATCAAAATTTAGCCTTCGATGCTCTGTTGTATTACTCTTGAACTTTTTCGAATGCAGGGATGCGTTGTTGTCGATGATCTTAGGATGTAGTGCCATGATCATGTTAGCTTCATCGTTCAAATCTTGTAAATTTTTCAGTTTGGTCAAAACGTTGACAGTCATTATGTGAAGTTGTAAAACATCATACTGTAATGAAAGTTTCTTCAGCACTATCGAATCTTTATTCGGAATGTTTATATTGATCTGAGGGCAAAAAACCTTAAAATTTGAATCAAGTAATATCGGGAAAATCGTAGTATTTATCACACTTCTGTCCAGCCTGAAATCTATTTCAAACGCACTGGTTTGACCAACAACACTCTTAGATTCTTTACTTTCGGTACTTATATTCGGCTTTGACGCCGAAATAGTTTCAAGCTCTTTAATCACCGGATCAAAGCTGGCCACGATATCTTGAATATCCAGCAGCTCTTCAAGAGAGATGTCTATCTTCCCTGTGTTAGGCACAATCACTTTAGTCACGTCTTTGAAAAAACACGTAAAATCAGTTTGTTTGACTTCAGAAGTTGTAGGGAAGCTCAAGATATCGCCGTTACCCCCGCACATTCTTACCGTTCCGATCTCGAATTTTTGTGGTTGGAGACAGACCTTATCTAGTGCCAAATGCAAACAGGTAGGGTCGACATCTTCCTCGAGTAATGCTTTGTTAAATGCTAATTTGAATTCGTCGACGCTGAACATTTTCAGACTGAAGCCTTCTTCATCTGCGAATTCGTCGGTTGTTGTTTCAGGTGATGAGGTCGTAGGTGATGCAGGTGTGGGGTTGGAATGCGTTTGGAGAACATGCAGGATGGGAACAAATATAGTTGGTAGACCTTTAACAGACCCATGGAACTTGGAAACTTCGATTTCAAAATTTGCTAGTTTCAGACTGGCAAATATACATTCTAGTCGGTCGATCCAGACAAGAGACTCCTCTGGAATATCGGCGACTGCACTCATGTATAAACTTTGGTCGTGGCTCGGGGAGTCGATCATCATGCTTTCCATAAGCATCGTGGAAGCCGCTTGATTCATTTCATATCTGTCCACTATACCGTCATCGATGAGTCCGAACTCCACGTCCACTATCCTAACCACCTTTATGTTTTCAATAACCACTTTTCCCATACAAACATGTGCTGCACCAATTCTAACTTCCAACTCGACGTCTTCGACGACAATCTTTACGCACAAGTTCTTCAGTTTGACATCGACTTGAGAGACAGCAGTTTCGACGATTTTCCCTATAACGCCACCTATTTCGATCCCCATTCCTTCCGTTTCTGTATCCTCATCATCTTCGACCATACTTCTCGCCAGATCTTCTGCCACAGCAACCGTTGTCCCCGGCAGTTCATTTCTTGCCACCCTCACCACCACGGAGACTCCGTCGGCAAAAACCGCGACACCTCCGAGTCCCAGCTCTACCCGCAACCGCGACACTTCGCCGTGACGAAAGTAAAGCCCGGGCAGGAGCGACGTCAGTTTCTCCGTATCAAGAGCAACATTGGAAAGTTCAACGTGGGAGGTGGAACCTAGCGAGACTGTTAGGTTGTCGAGCGGGATGGCAGTGAAAAGAGAGAGTTTAGTTAAAAGGTACTGGAAAACTCGTTTCTGAATGTTTTGAGGCAGCCATTTAGGTGCCATCTTTTGTGATTTATGCTGAATGAAATAAATAAATAGGAGTATATATATATGCCTTGAGTGGAGTACAGAAGTAAACGAGATTGTTTCAAGTTGACGGTTTGCTGATTTTCAATGTTTTTCCCGGGGTTTATCTAATTTCGTCTGATTTGGTTTTGAGCTGGGTGGGTGGGTGACTGAAAAACCCTTAACCTGTATACTTTCTAATTTTTTTATGCATCTGGGGAACGCAAAGTGTGGTATTTGAGCTGGTACCAATAAAAAGTGCAATAGGCTAATTTACGTTCTTGATCTAAAAATTCAGGAACGTGAATATGATAGAAGTCAAACATGGATATATCCATGTATTTATAAATATATATTGACTGGCCAACTAGTATGAGGCCATCACTTCTTTGAGTTATTGAAACAATTTTGTACTAATATTTGGATCAGGTACGAGATGTGATAAGTTCTCCGTGTGTGATATTCAATTGTATAGGGCTCTATCAAAAACCCGAATGAACTATTTCGAGATGTCAAATAAATTTATATATATAATTATAAACACTTTTTATCCTATACATATATCGAAGTTTTCATTCCCAACGTATATTCATGGCACTAAAAAGTACACTCGGTGAACTAATTTGTTTAGATACTCTTAAGCCAATAACTATTTTTCAAAAAAAAAGCCTTTCATTTCTGTCGAAAAAAATCAAACTTATCATAGTAAGTGTGGTAGCCTGGAACAATTTGTTTATTCAAAACGGCCAATTTTGCATAAAACTTCCAAGAGGTACACACGGAAATATCATTTTAATATAGAGATGTAACAAGAATCTGTTCACTGGGAACCCCTTTTAAACTGAAAGTTTCGTGTAAAGAAACAAGTTCAGTAAGTCATGTATATGCTGTTTTTACTTCTTTGTCAAGTGGTTTATGCCGTGAAATGTGTGTAAAAAAGATAAATATACCAGTATGTATTGAGATTGGCAGGGTGTTGGTTCTTGAAGTGATACTAATCGATTCATCTGTTTTATTCACGTATAAAGTTCCCTGTAACTGCGTTTACATTTACTCAATATTTCTGTATGATGTCTCATAACAGAGCCAATTGTCAGTCAAAACTTGCACAAAAGCTTGAAATCTCTCCAGATATTTATATTGTGTTGCCAATTGCTGTAGACTCTTCCACGTAAAACTTTGGAAAAGACAGTTTTACCCTTTTGTACCCTATTCTACTTAACATGATATTGTTTCTTAGCATATCTATCAATGTGTTAAGTATGTAAAAGAGTATTTGTTGCGAGAAGCTTTGAGTGTGAGTTCAAATCTCCACACCAATCTCTATCCACAAGGCAATACAGCTTGAACCAACGTGGACACAAAACTTCTCCCAACTTCTGCATCGTATTATCCCATCCAACGGTCCCGCGCCCTGAATCTCAACAGATTTCTCATCCTATCCAATCCCTGAAAATCCGTTATTGCCTAAGAATTTTTTTTTCTTCTTCCAACTTTGATCGGCCTACGCGAAAGCTGCCATGTCAATGCACCTTTTCTATGCATAATATTTTGCAATGCTTTCTCAAAGCCATCTGGGGACGGGACTTTTCTACAACTGCATCAAGAGGCATGTTTGAAGCTGTGGGTTTACCCGTTTTTTCCTTTTTGTTCCTGGAAAACGAAAAGGAATCAATCGATAAATATTTTCCGTGCCGTAACAGATTATGTTATTGAAGCATGAGGACATTGTTTTTGAAACTGAATGTGTAACTCTTTATTATTTTTCTGTTTTATATTCATGTTTGAATATTTTTAAACAGTTCCTTGGGATCCCATCGGAAAACCAGTTTCTCCAACAATAAAAAGGGAGGTGTCAAAAATGATAGCACATTAAGCACTGCTACATCTACATGCACAAACGGTCAATAATGGGACCGAATGAAAATAAGAAAAAACAACAGAAATCTCCACTGTTTACGTCAAATAACCGCTCGGTGCTTGACTTTATCAGAGCGTTTGTCAAAAGGCACCTCAACGCACATTACGGCCATCATGGTCCAACGTTCTGTAGCCTTGAAATCTTTAAGGAATCTTAAAGAAAGTAATTCGAAAAAATTTAAAAGAAAACAAATAAAAATGTCGGAGTGGCTCTAACGCAAGTACCCACAGTCTGAGTATTCAGGTCCCTTTGTCACTTTATGTTCAAATTCCGTCCTTCATTCTATGCTACATCTTCTTAGGCACAGTAACCTTGAGCTTCATATTTCGTTGTTATGATGGTCGCTTTGTCTTTTAAAAGTAACCCCACTATCAAATTCTTTAACAACTTTGGTCTATCTTTCAACATATGGCTTCGTATGCTTTTGTGTTTTCCCCGGGCTAGTATTTAATCATTTAGGGAGACGTTGATTGTTGGTCATTTCTACTACGGTGGCATCAAATGATTAAAGGGAAAAACACCCACCGTACATAATATTATTTTTTTTGCGTTTTACCCCTGAGTTATTTTTGGTTCCCAACATCAGTTAGCTACAGTTGTTCAGCGAACAAGTAAATTTCAATTTTTATGACTTACCTTCCACCTGCTCTTTTATAAAAAACAAAGAATCTGTCAACTCCAGCAGCATTTCTTTCCTTTCCAATATTCATACATATTGCACTAGTATATCCTTGTCTGTTCTGTTCTACTAACAAGTTAATTCATACCATTATCTTAATACGAAACCATCATTAATACCCCTCCCATTTGCATTAACCAAACCCCTTTAATAATCACAACACAATGTTCAAAAAAGTCTACAAATCCATCAAGTCTACGTTTGATAGCTCATCGGAAAACTCTTTAAAACGACACAACTCCAACGCATCCAAGCTAAATCTTTCCTCGTCAAAGCGTCGCCGACTATTCAACTCCTCGCAGCCCGTTTCTCCCACATACTCCATTCACCACCCGCACCATGGGCCACCCGAAATGCCTATGCTATCCCCTTCCGGCCCAACGTTCAGATCGCCAGGGAGCTCCACACATCACCTTTCAGGAGAAACACAATCAGAAAACGATCGTGTGTGCTCAGGTAACGAACACTACCCGCGACTGTCAGGCGAAATGGTGTCCAAAGAGTCATACGAAGAACTGCGAATACGCGTCCACGAATTGGAAACTCTCATTGCCATGAAAGATCAAACAATCAAGATTCTACAACAAGAACTGCAGTCACATTCGTCGCCCTCTAATGCTCAGCTTCAGCTTGGTTCGATACAGGAAGTCAAGTCCAGTCCTTTTGATAATGCCCCCGTGCAATTCGACAAGAAGAGACCCATAAGCGAAATGAGCGAGATATCGAGATTCGACATTGATCTTTCTAATTCCAATCGAAAGTCTTTTGAGATTGTTAGTCCTACGTTTAGAATCGATGAGTACCAAAACTTTGTGTCCAGCAATGATCCCAAGTTCAAAGGCAGTAGTAATAATGCCGATACTGACGTTAACCCTAAGCCTGATGGAAACTTCTTTTAGATTTCCCGTTTGGGTATAAATATCCCCTCAGCCTCAACAGGCTTATAATTTCCTTTTTAAGATGACAGGTGCGGTGGCTATTAGCACTAGACATTTATCATTTACAACATATGACATATACAGCATGACTGCACGAACACAGCAATAAGGTTAGATTATCAGAGGGGTCAGAGGGGATTGAATCGTGGCGATTGACGGTGGCTGACTGGAACAGCCTCAGGCCTCTTAGTTTTAGTTTTAGTTTTAACTCAGGATTTAAAATTGCATTGATATTCAGATTTAAGCCTATATATAACTTTAGATCAGCTCCGGCTTCGGTGCGAGACTCCCCCCGAACTTGCTTACTTACTTCCGGCTGTCAACTGTCCAACTGTCAACTGTCAAAGAACAACAAACAAAGTGGCGGCTTGGTTTCCCACTGCACTGGCAATGAAATGTCAAGGCACCACACAACAAAACAAACCTTTAGGCGTTGTTGTTGTTTGTTTGTTTGCATCACATGCTCACCCACCGCCTTTTACAGCTGGCTCTACGTCATTCAGCTCAGTCATTTTTGTTACTTAGACCGCTTTTTATCTACCTGAAAATATGCTCAAATCATAAATCTTAACATTCAACTTTTATATAGTAAAATAAGGTTTCTGCTTGTTGTTTTAGCTAATCTCTTATCTTTTACATAGAAAACAAAACTATTCAATTCCATTCTTTTTTAATAATCCTGTTTTCTTAAACCAGTTCACTTCTTCTTTCTAGATACTTTTATACCATCGTTTCATTAAGTATATATACTTATTTATTCATTAGAGATCAGGGGGTTTTTACATTTTATATCAGCATCATCAATCGTCGTTATCCTAATATATTCATCAACGTTATATTCAACATCATCGCTCATATCATATTATAGAATGTCCGTGTCATCATTCGCAGGCTACGTTTCTCTTATTGCATGGCTTTTCGCCCAACTACCTCAAATCCGAACAAATTTTGTGAATAAATCTGTCGACGGACTATCGTGGGGATTTCTGAGCATTTGGTTTCTAGGGGACTTTTCAAACTTTGTCGGATGCATCTTAACAAACCAACTAGGCTTTCAAAAGGCGCTAGCATCGTATTACCTCATGGTTGATTGCATTCTGGCTGGTCAGTATTGGTATTACACGCGACCACAAAAGACAATAAAAGAAAATGAGGTTGTCATAGAACAAGAGGAAGAGACTTCAGAGGTAATGCCACTCATGATTCCCAAAACAAGAGCGCCGTCTTTCAGCAATATGAAAGGGTTGGTGACGGCATCGTTTCTTGCTTCGTTCTCAAAGGCCTACGGTCTTCCTCTTGATGGGTTACATTCTGGAATCTCAGCAGCTGCAACAGCAGCAGCAGATCACTCGGTTCCACCGCACCAGGATTGGACACTTGTTGCTGGAACTTTAATTTCTTACATTTGCGCGGCGCTTTATTTGACCTCAAGACTTCCCCAGATTTACACAAACCACGTCAGGAAATCAACAACGGGGATTTCTGTGCTGCTATTCATGTCGGCTCTGATTGGGAATGTTACGTACACGTTATCCATAGTGCTGGCAGATCCGGAAAATGGACTCTCGAAAGGCCAGTTTTTGATTAATGAACTGCCGTTTCTGCTCGGAGCTGCTGGAACTGTTGGGTTTGATTTGATCATTCTTGGTCAGTGGTATCGGTACAAACACAGAGTACGAGAAGTTGGATATGAAAGGTTGTAAACTATTAATTATCATCGCTTTGTACTGTTATCGATATCAGTTGTCACCAAATTTTTTTTCTTGCTATTCCACATTGAATCATTTACTGTTTATCATGAAGTCACAAATGAATTATCATTATCATTTTCATTATCAATATTACATATCTATATTTTTTTTAGCTCACACGATCTAGAGCCGGTGATGGTTCTATAAGAAATTTATCTTATAAACACACACGAGTTCTCAAACTTGCCTCTTTCCTATATAGTATATCATTGTGTAACTTTTCTATCCAAATTATAAAGCTCAGTTATACACAATTCTTTTTCTTTTCTTTTGCAAACCATTTCGCCGTCCACAGTTTCCTTTGACAGGTCACGTTTTGTAGATTTTAATTAGGACCGTAACCGAATTGGACATGCAAAAATGCGCAGCCTAAAATCTTACCGTACGCAAACTAAAACTGTCGGATTTACGCCAACAAGTTGACTCAAAACGCGCTAATCCAAAGCGAGATGAATAGCTGATTTGACTCAGTGTAATGTATGGAACAACTTAAGAAAAAGAACCCCTTTCTGTATAACGGGAGGTGTTGTATAATATAGTAGGACGGGATGGACATGTGTATTTCATGCTGGTATTTAGGGTTCTCGAAGGGAAAACGGGAAGTCTCGGAGTTTTAACTGATTGTCTCAGAAGAAATAAGTTTACATGGGTAAAATAATTGAGTTTACTCAATGCTGCTTTGATAAATTATTGAATATTCGTGAACACAAATACGGGGATGGATCTGGCTGTAATGGACGTGTAGTGTACTTGTGCAATTGATGCAGCGTGGTAGTTGGAATGGAAAAGAGGTCGGCTTGTAGATTTAGCTGGTTAAACCACATGAAGTCATGCTGATCTTCAGTATCACCAAACAAACGGTTCCGACCTCAGAAATTGAATTACTACACTTTTTACACTCTTTGAACTCTCAATATACACATCATGGACACGGACTACCACCGTTTCGTAGTGTAAACGATTAACATCACCAGTATGCTCGTACGCTTCTACGAATTGAAATAGTTGGTTCAGAATGCTGGTACAAAGAAAATGGTTCTTATCGATAGTCCTAAATTTACTGTACTGTACACTATGATAAAGGGTTAGGTCTTTGATTGATAGTAAAATTATTGGCACTGAAATTAATGATAATACTGTAGTAGTGCGTCACTAAAATCTGGACAGAGACACACGACTTACAGGCTGGGTCTCAGAATAAAGAAGAGAGGAAATATAGTGAAAGTTTGACCTGGACCGGTCGGGGTTTGCTATTGAATGTCTGGTGCTCTATATGCACGGAGTCTTATTGTGGGCGGAGTTGATTGATGGTGATATTAATGAATATGACCGTGCCTCATGATTGGAAAGTAGTTAAAACTATGTGGATAATTTAGTAGCTTTTCATTTCATTTCTGATAACTACTTCTGGAATCAGTTTATCGTGTATTGAGTACGGTTGATATCAACTCTAAACATCTGAGAATGCAGTCAAACGTTAAGTACCTCAAATAGCCCATCCGTAGTATTTACAGTGCACAAAAGTATAGAAAAATCCAAGTTGTTCCACCAAAATGGTAGACTTGAATCTATCTCTAGTTGCTTATTGTATATTTTTATGTGCTATCAAAAGAACATATAAATTTATTTATATCTCACTCTGGAAAACTAGCACTGCAACTAGCCTAGGAAGATACACAATAACGATTTTGTGCGATTTTGTCCCATGCGTTTGAGATGATTGAGCACCAAAGCTTCTCAGGTCTAAGGCAATTCATTCAATGATACATTTCATATGATAAAACCTACTGTACATAGCAATTTTGTGCTCGTGGGTTGTCAAATAGCATAGACGTGGCACAAATCATACTACGCGCAGTATTATAATAATAATACCGTTATGATGATAGTGGCTCTGAACCGTATCCACTTGATTCTGTTGTAAAATTGCAGTAACTGGGGTTTAAGCTAACAGATGGCTAAGTCCATACTGTGAACGGTACGTAGAGTTTTTTGATAGATGTTTAATTGCTATATGGTACGTGGCAGATGCCTAATAGACAGAAAGTAGTATCGAATTTTTGACCAGTTCGACAGCTGGAAGCAGTAAGATATTGTAGTACTGTACTGGTTTAGGTGGTAACAACAGTTATATGAAAAGAACGGATATGCTGTGTGTATATGCGCCTGATATGAATTAGAAGCCTCGAACGATGGTGGACTGTATGTACTGTACAGTAGTGTTTGTAAAATGTCAAACAATTCTTGGTTAGTACTGACTTTTGTGAAGAGGTTTTCTCATTTTTATACAAAGAAAATTATAGTGTAGAGTAGTCAAAGCAGGCCTCCTAAATAAGTCAACATGTTCAGAGATATTTTGTTTTCAGTATATATATTAGGATCCTTCAACATAAATGGGGCTATAAATGGTAAAGATAAAAAGCTACCTGAGCTTGATTAATATCCAAACCTTTTCGAGGAATAGTTTTGTGTGTGCACATAGCAAAATGTAGTGCAAAGTGGCATAAAGAGTTTTTTGTATAATTCAATGGGCTACGCAAAGCCATAATTTGAAATTTCAGCAGAAGGTTTCGAAAGGCGTTTACACTTTATGTAATGTAGGTGATCGATGGTAAAAGGTTGATTAGTATCGAAACTTTTAAAAAGAATTTTTAGTGAATATACTGTACGAAGCAAGCTACAGTGCAAGGTGATGGCTGAACTTTTTTAGATGAATCGGTGATTGATAGAGCCTTTTGCCAAAATATACCGTAACTTAGCAGCCTGTAAGTAGTTTTAATACAAATAGAAGTGTAAATAAGATATGTCAAATGCTAAACATGATTTGTTTGGTATTGAAAATTTGAAAAAGGTGTTTGAATATACGTACATAGTAAGTTGTAGTGCGAGGTGGTCAAAACAAAATTTTGGATTATTCAATGGAATGTGCAAAAGAGTTACTTGAATATTTGCCAGGTAATTTCAATATTTATTAAAAAAGATATTCACGGATATAGAATTAGTTAGATTTGCAAATAGCTTTATTTAGTTCAGAAATTTTCGAAAAGTTTTTGGATGCGTACACATATGAGGTTAAAGTGCAAGGTAGCTAAAACAATTTTTAATATAACTGTTGGTTAAAGAATATTCAGAATTGATACTTAAAAAAGTTCTCTTTAGCTTGTGTAGCATTATTCAAGGTATTTGTTACACTTTTGCCAAAACTTGATTTGTATTGAAATTTGGAGAAGCTCTAAGGTGAACTTATATAGTGAGCTATCGTGCCCGTGGTCAAGACAGCTTTTCAAAAATAACAAACAAAATTTAAGATAGAGCTCAAGATGCTTTTCTAAAAAATTGCAGTTAGAGCTAAGATATTTATAGCTTCAAATAAACGTTTAACAAAGCTTTGGTGATGTCGGCTTTTCTTAAAAAGTTATAGTATATTCCCACAGTAGATCATAGCGCAAGATGTTCGAAATAACTATTTGTATAAATCGATTGTCTGAGTAGAACTATGACTTCGATCTACACAAAACAGCTTAAGACCTTTAAATAGTATCCAAATACATGGTAGTTATCAAAAATTTAGCACGCGCTGATGGCTATAGAATTTTTCCAAAAAGTTGTAAAGTACGTCTGTACACATGATAAGATGTAGAGAAAAGTGATAAAAACGTTACTTGAATGACCTGGTAGGTGTTTGAGCTTTACAGTTTACCTGCTTAGCATATATCCAGATATGCCTGAAGGCCAAGATAATTTGAATAAAAGGTACCAGATGCTTAGCCAAAAAAATTATTTATACCAAACTTTTACAAGTATTTTGAGAAACAAAGCTTGCTACAGTTAGTAGTAAAATGGCAAAAGTCATAGTGTTTCTTTAGAAATACCAATGGTGTTGTGGAAACTTTTGTCATTATTGACGGCTATCGCAGAAAAATTTGAAAGGAGTAATGCAATGTACTGTACATGTCGAGTCTCAGTTGGATTACCGGCTGTTAAGTTAGAAGGTAAAGGAATGCTACCGTAATTCTGACTGGCTATCTCATTCATAATTGTCCATAACTTAACGGTGCAGTTGGCTTTATATCAAAAACATACACTCTGAAACCCAAAATAGAAAACATGGTCTCAGGGGATGTTTATGAAGTATACTATGTCTTTTTTGTCGGTTGTATTTGAGTATAGCGAGATCTGTGGATAGCAAAGTGCATGGTATAACGTGTTTGCTTGATTAGGTTTTCTATCATCATTAGGCCCATCACCAGAACCTAAAAAATACTGAATTATATGCAAACGAGTACATTGTACCATTGTGAGATATTACTAGAATGGTACAGATACCAGTCTAAACCTGAAGTTATTCTTAAACTTTCTCCGTCGTCATCAAGGATTAGAGCACTTGCAGATGTCCTGCTTGTACTACGTGAAAGTCTAAGAGAACGAGCAAGATAAACAAACCTGTAAGCCTCTTAGTCCAAATATAAAGAGAGTCGAGGTAATTGTAAATCATAAAGGAGGCAGTTATAACGGCTTTGTTAACTTGCTGGACCAATTAATGTTTATATTGCAAACTAACAAGAGTATAATATAAAAGTCGTATCAGGACAATAACCAGATTATGAAAAAAATCGTATCAGCTAAGCTTATCTCATACTTTTTGAAGGCTCAAAGGAGTAACCACATAGTTTTAAGTAAGTCATTCGAATTAGTTCTGTACAGTATCTTGAAGACACACTTGCAACAGAAGAATAACGTGAATTCAATTACTGGTATACATAAAACATATAGAATCAATCAATTTGGTTGCGCGCGGCCACCTACTTCTTCTCTTCGTTACCAGAGCCTTGAAATTTTTCAATACCATCTCTAATAAAGTCCCCAATTTTCTCGTCTCTAGCTTGATCACGAGGAATGTGCAAGACTTTTTCCTCAACCATGCTAATTCCTTGGTCCACATAATCGGTCTTTTTGGTGGTCTCGACTTTAGCACCATCTCCTTCTTTGGTGACCGTCTGTTTGACCTGTTCCAAAATGTTTCCGTCTTTGTCATCTTTAACTTGCTGTTTGATAAAGGTGGTTGCTTGATCAATAACGGCATTGTCGCCAATGACACCTTTTGCCTGATTAGCAAACTGATCAATCATAGCATCTTGGGCGGCGTTTTGTCCAGCCTTAGAAAGTTGGTCTCTAATTGCGTCCATTTTTTTGCGGGGGTAAAGGTTTAAATAGTCTTGTAATGATAGTAATGATAGCTATCGAGTAAGGAAAAGGTAACATCAGGAAAACTGGAGGAAGTCTGCAAGTTTATATACTTTTATTGTAAAAAGAGGGCGTAATTGAGTTTCAGATAGTGGTTCTAGGTTTTGGTTAAAACTACAGTACTATACAGTGTGTACATAATGAGGTGTGGTATGAAAAGGGCGTAAAACCATAGTTACCTGATGTTTATGGCCATTTAGAAAACTCAAAATCACATCAGCTGAAGAAGATGCTTCTTTCTTGACTTAAACCTGAAGATTTCATCAAAATGCTCAAAACTGATCAGCCAATAGATCAGCCAAAATATTTGTTAAAATATGGATAGGCGCTTTTACCATTATTATTACCCTCGTTTATTGATACAATCAAATTTAGCAAAATGAATCAGTTGAACAATAGCCAGGGCGCGAACTTAATTTAACAGTACGTCACATTATTGAGCTTATTACCCCTTTAATAAACGCTTGAATGTGGTTCAGAATTCAAAGCTCAAGGAAAACAAAAAGACGGGGGTTTACTAGACTAGAATTTCTTAAACTGCATATATAGCTGTCAACATTGACAGAAACTTTTGGTGGCCTAATGGTAATGACTTTAGTTAGTACTGGTAGTAATCTTGCCTAACCTTGTGTCTTTTAAAAGATAGTAAAACGGGAACCCATTATTATATTAGCCTGCATTGAATACGCTATGAATAAACTTATGACAGCGTAATCTTTTAGGTTGATATACCATAAATACATACAGTGATTGCCAGAACTTCTGAAAGATCTTCATCCAGAATTAAGCCTCTCAAGTATATAGAATAAACCGAAGGGAATATAGACTGACTAGATCAAAGTGCCACAAACCTGATAAAACGTCTTCAGAATTTTCAGTTCGATTTGTAACCTGAGAAGGAAACATATAAGAGCAATGGATGAATGAATGGGCTCAATACCAATAGTAGAGTTACTTCAGTCTAAATCAACAACTTTGCAATAAGATGTAAGTAGCTGGGCCTTATGAATTGACATGGAGTATTCAAAATAACTACTTTGGATAGCTTGCTAATGGTTTGTTCACAAAATAGTATACAGTACAGTATATCGCAATATCAACGATTTCAATATTTAATATAAAAACGTTGGGATATTCATGATGGAGTCCCCTCATGAATATAATATATAAGCAACCGTATCAAATGCCGAAAATAGTCCTTTCAACTTAAAGAGATAGTAGCTTTGATTTTAGTATTTGGCGCCAACAAGAAACTAAAAACGACAACGACACGTTAAACTTGAAAGGTTTTGGCATTGAGAGGTTTTGATTGTAATAACTTATTAAACCCGCAAGCGATATAGAAACATGAGACGATATATTAAGATGTAGAAGATCTTCCAAGTTTTAAAAATGCAATATAACACATCTCTAGATATATCTATATGTTTTTGTACTATAAGTATCGAAACTGTTACTTTTGATTATTGGCAGAAAAGTGCAAGCTCCTTTCAATATTTCTTTTAGCAAAAAGCCGGAGTTAGCTTTGCGACTAGATAAAGGCTCACAAAACATCAAAAACACACCTCAGTTTCGAGTGCCCAGGTTTAATGATCCTATAAATATGCAGTTAGCATAATACAAAATCGTATATATTTTGCAAAATGTAGTTGAAAGAATAAATAATCTATTTGAAAATATGTACATGTTTCATTACCATGATAACCTTAGGCTATACAATAACAACTAAAAACAATAAAGTACACTATGGCACTTAGTTGACGATTTCTCCGACGGTGGGCTTATTACTTTAGCAGAAGCTATGCTGGCTTTGTTTTTTGTAAATGCAAGACTGAATATCTTACCAAGCTAGTCTTTTGTTGGCCTCAATTCATAGATTCCAAACCAAAAGACCTCTTCTGCATCAATCCAAAACCACTCACCTTCAAGTACCTTCTTTATCAAATTCATTTCGACACCCTCTTCTTTGCATTTGTCTTTTAACGTTTGGAACGTGAGTTCGTTCCTTACAGTAACATTCACAAAAACTTTAGCGTTTACGTTTTTCTCCCACACCATATGCAAAGTCTTCATTAACAACGTAATTGCTTCAGAGTCGTACGTTACATCCGACGCTAATACCACATCTACAGTTGGAACAGTTCCAGCACCCCAACTTAATACCTCAGCAGTACATAGTGGTTTCAGGCTCGGATTTTCAGAAATTGTGTAGTGAAGATTCTCAATCACTTCGGGTGAGCCATCTGTAAGTATCACTTCGCTCCCAAACTCAGCAGCAACAAGACCAACTAATCCCGTTCCACATCCTAACTCTAGCACTTTTTTCTCCCTGACTAGATCGGTATGATTCATTAGATATTCAACCAACACTAGCGAGCCCTCCCATGTTCGATGGCCTGTAGTACCTTCCCAGGTAACCATTCGAGGTCGCTCCCATATGTCTATTTTTCCTTGTGGTAGTAGATATGATATGAGAATAGGATCTTCCGGTGAAGTTGTTGTGTCAGATCCAAGCAGTAGACTGAAAGTTTCATAGATCTCATCGGCAGCGTCCGGAACTTGATCTAAGTACTGTCGAATTAAAGAGAGATAGTATGCATTTGTTGATGCAGTCGAAGAAGGAAGTGGAGGTAGTAAATTGTGGAAATCGTAAGGTAGCAATGGTATAATTAGTTTAGGTGGTAGCTTTTGAGCAAGATGGACTTCAATTTTTGACACAGTCATTATTCGATTGTAGCGCAACACCCAAAACTGGCCTAAATATTTCGATTGAACAAAAAATTAATTTATCGTTTGCTGATTCTAATGATTGAATCCCTTATATTTATCGGACTCAAGGTTTGCAAAAGTAGCTCTCATCTAGACATAGATATGAAAAAAAAAAAATACCGAAAATTTTCATGCTGGATACTGTACAAGGTGATCGCTTAAGTAAAAATTAGCGGTTTAAAATCTAAAAATAAAAAATTGCCTCGAGCCGGATTCGAACCGACGATCTCGTCATTACTAGTGACGCGCCTTACCAACTTGGCCATCAAGGCTCAGATGCAAGCCAACTTTTATGTCTAGTATCTATATAGTAGGTCAAAAATGTATCAAAGCAAACGCCTACCGAAGCCCCAGAGAAAATACCATATTTTATCAAGAAGATCTGCCATGGAAACTACAGGACCAAATGGGAACTTACTGAATAACACTGGCTCGACATTCGATGAATGTCTTTTTTTTTTCTAATATAGTCCATAGATTTTATTTGTTTGTAAACCTTTTTAATATCCAGTTCCCGCGGGATATCAAAAATGGTTTTATTATTTGTATAGTTTTATGAATTATATATATTTAATAAAGCATTAAAAAAAAAAAAAAAAAAAAAAAAAAATCTTTTTTGAGGTATATGGATATAAAATCACCCTCTTTAAACTGGCATGACATTCCTTTTTACTCATCTGGAAAGCTAAGGCCGTTTTTACCAAATTTCACAGCAAAGATGACATTAGGTGCGGAAGATCCAGAAATCATGACTAGGGAGACCTTTAAACACACTTGGAATTTATTTCAAGCAGAATTGGCAGCGTCAAAATACAAAGGTATTCATACAACAGTAACGCACGAGATAGTGAGCCTCGTCGCAACGCAGATTGTTCGGTTTTATTACTGAACCACATTTACATGTCTTCTTCATTGTTATTAACATTATTTGTATTTTATTGTTGTAAAGTGGTTGAGAGTTGTAGTCGACGGTGTTTCCAAAATTGACGTCATTGAGGACGGCGATTTGGCAGATGCCGAGGGCTTAAAATCCCACCTTGAAATTTCCAACGACATTAAGTTGGCCTGTGCTCCCAGGCCCTTAATGACATCTTCTTTGACAGATTCCAAGAAAACTTCGTTTTCCTTGGTTCTCTCTGTTGAAG